>SJXO01005610.1:120436-180355 GCA_006408615.1 Connochaetes taurinus
TATATATAGGTCTTTAGTTTCTTTAGGTAGATATATTCCTGTGTATTTTGTTCTTTTTGTTGCAATGGTGAATGGAATTGTTTCCTTAGGTTCTCTTTCTGTTTTCTCATTATTAGTGTATAGGAATGCAAGGGATTTCTGTGTGTTGATTTTGTATCCTGCAACTTCACTATATTAATTGATTAGCTCTAGTAATTTTCTGGTGGAGTCTTTAGGGTTTTCTATGTAGAGGATCATGTCATCTGCCAACAGTGAGAGTTTTACTTCTTTTCCAATTTGGATTCCTTTTATTTCTTTTTCTGCTCTGATTAGTGTGGCCAAAACTTCCAAAATTATGTTGAATAGTAGCAGTGAGAGTGGGCACCCTTGTCTTGTTCCTGAGTTTAGGGGAAATGCTTTCAATTTTTCAGCATTGAGGGTAATGTTTGCTGTGATATATAGCTTTTATTGTGTTGAGATATGTTCCTTCTATTCCCGCTTTCTGGAGAGTTTTTATCATAAATGGATATTGAATTTTGTCAAAGGCTTTCTCTGCATCTGTTGAGATAATCATATGGCTTTTATTTTTCAGTTTGTTAGTGTGGTGAGTTACATTGATTGATTTGCAGATATTGAAGAATCCTTGCATCCCTGGGATAAAGCCCACTTGGTCATGGTGTATGATCTTTTTAATGTGTTGTTGGATTCTGATTCCTAGAATTTTGTTAAGGAGTTTTGCATCTATGTTCATCAGTGATATTGGCCTGTAGTTTTCTTTTTTTTCTTTCTTTCTTTCTTTTTTTTTTTTTGTGGCGTTTATCAGGTTTTGGTATTAGGGTGATGGTGGCCTCATAGAATGAGTTTGAAAGTTTACCTTCCTCTGCAATTTTCTGGAAGAGTTTGAGTAGGATCGGTGTTAGCTCTTCTCAATATTTTTGGTAGAATTCAGCTGTGAAGCTCTCTGGCCCTGGGCTTTTGTTTGCTGGAAGATTTCTGATTACTGTTTCAATTTCTGTGCTTGTGATGGGTCTGTTAAGATTTTCTTTTTCTTCCTGGTTCAGTTTTGGAAAGTTGTAATTTTTTCAGAATTTGTCCATTTCTTCCACGTTGTCCATTTTATTGGCATATAATTGCTGATAGTAGTCTCTTATGATCCTTTGTATTTCTGTGTTGTCTGTTGTGATTTCTCCTTTTTCATTTCTAATTTTATTGATTTTATTTTTCTCCCTTTGTTTCTTCATGAGTCTGGCTAATGGTTTGTCAATTTTATTTATCCTCTCAAAGAACCAGCTGTTGGCTTTGTTGATTTTTGCTATGGTCTCTTTTGTTTCTTTTGCATTTATTTCTGCCCTAATTTTTAAGATTTCTTTCCTTCTACTATCCCTGGAGTTCTCCATTTCTTCCTTTTCTAGTTGCTTTAGGTATGAGTTAGGTTATTTATTTGACTTTTTTCTTGTTTCTTGAGGTATGCCTGTAATGCTATGAACTTTCCCCTAGCACTGCTTTTATAGTGTCCCACAGGTTTTGGGTTGTTGTGTTTTCATTTTCATTCGTTTCTATGCATAATTTGATTTCTTCTGTGATTTGTTGGTTATTCAGAAGCGTGTTGTTCAGCCTCCATCTGTTGGAATTTTTAATAGTTCTTCTCCTGTAATTGAGATGTAATCTTACTGCATTGTGGTCAGAAAAGATGCTTGGAATGATTTCAATTTTTTTGAATTTATCAAGGCTAGATTTATGGCCCAGGATTTGATCTATCCTGAAGAAGCTTCTGTGAGCACTTAAAAGGTGAAATTCATTGTTTTGGGGTGAAATGTCCTGCAGATATCAATTAGTCTAACTCGTCTATTGTATTATTTAAAGTTTGTGTTTCTTTGTTGATTTTCTGTTTAGTTGATCTGTCCATAGATGTAAGTGGGGTATTAAAGTCTCCCACTATTATTATATTATTATTAATTTCCCCTTTCATACTTGTTAGCATTTGTTTTACATATTGCAGTGCTCCTATGTTGGGTGCATATATATATATAATTGTTACATCTTCTTGGACTGATCCGTTGATCATTATGTGGTGTCCTTCTTTGTCTCTTTTTGCAGCTTTAGTTTTAAAGTCTATTTTATCTGATACGAGTATTGCTACTTCTGCTTTCTTTTGATCTCTATTTGTGTGGAATATCTTTTTCCAGCCCTTCACTTTCAGTCTGTATGTGTCCCTTGTTTTGAGGTGGGTCTCTTGTAGACAACATATATAGGGATCTTGTTTTTGTATCCGTTCAACCAGTCTTTGTTTTTTGGTTGGGGCATTCAATCCATTTACCTTTAAGGTAATTATTGATAAGTATTGTCCCATTACCATTTATTTTATTGTTTTGGGTTTGGGTTTATACACTTTTTTTGTGTGTTTCCTGTGTAGAGAATATCCTTTAGGATTTGTTGGAGAGCTGGTTTGGTGGTGCTGAATTCTCTCAGCTTTTGCTTGTCTGTAAAGCTTTTGATTTCTCCTTTATATTTGAATGAGATCGTTGTTGGGTACAGTAATCTGGGATGTAGGTTATTTTCTTTCATCACTTTAAGTATGTCCTGCCATTCCTTCCTGGTCTGAAGGGTTTCTATTGAAAGATCAGCTGTTATCCTTATGGCAATCCCCTTGTGTGTTATTTGTTGTTTTTCCCTTGCTGCTTTTAATATTTGTTCTTTGTGTTTGGTCTTTGTTAATTTGATTAATATGTGTCTTGGGGTATTTCGTCTTGCATTTATCCTGTTTGGGACTCTCTGGGTTTCTTGGACTTGGGTGATTATTTCCTTCCCCATTTTAGGGAAGTTTTCAACTATTATCTCCTCAAGGATTTTTTCATGGTCTTTCTTTCTGTCTTCCTCTTCTGGGACTCCTATGATTCGAATGTTGGAGCGTTTCATATTGTCCTGGAGGTCTCTGAGATTGTCCTCATTTCTTTTAATTCATTTTTCTTTTATCCTCTCTGCTTCATTTATTTATACCATTCTATCTTCTATTTTACTAATCCTATCTTCTGCCTCCATTATTCTACTATTTGTTGCCTCTAGAGTGTTTCTGATCTCATTTATTGCATTATTCATTGTATATTGACATTTTTTTATTTCTTCTAGGTCCTTGTTAAACCTTTCTTGCATCTTATCAATCCTTGTCTCCAGGCTATTTTTCTGTGATTCCATTTTGACTTCACAATTTTGGATCATTTTTACTATCATTATTTGGAATTCTTTGTCTGGTAGATTCCCTATCTCTTCCTCTTTTGTTTGGTTTGGTGGGCATTTATCCTGTTCCTTTACCTGCTGGGTATTCCTCTGTCTCTTCATCTTGTTTATATTGCTGAGTTTGGGGTGGCCTTTCTGTATTCTGGCAGTTTGTGGAGTTCTCTTTATTGTGGAGTTTCCTCACTGTGGGTGAGTTTGTATCAGTGGCTTGTCAAGGTTTCTTGGTTAGGGAAGCTTGTGTGGGCATTCTGGTGGGTGGAGCTGGATTTCTTCTCTCTGGAGTGCAATGCCGTGTCCAGTAATGAGTTATGAGATGTCAATGGTTTTGGAGTAACTTTGAGTTGCCTGTATATTGAAGCTCAGGGCTGTGTTCCTGAGTTGCTGGAGAATTTGCGTGGTACGTCTTGCTCTGGAACTTGTTGGCCCTTGGATGACGCTTGGTTTCAGTGTAGGTATGGAGGTGTTTGATGAGCTCCTATCGATTAATGTTCCCTGGAATCAAGAGTTCTCTGATGTTCTCAGTATTTGGACTTAAGCCTCCTGCTTCTGGTTTTCAGTTTTATTTTACAGTTGTCTCAAGACTTCCCCTTCTATACCACACCGTTGATAAAACATCTAGGTTAAAGATGAAAAGTTTCTCCACATTGGGGGACACCCTGAGAGGTTCACAGAGTTACATGGAGAAGAGAAGAGGAAGGGGGGGAGTTGGAGGTGACCTAAATAAGATGAGGTGGAATCAAAAGAGGAGAGAACGAGCTAGCCAGTAATCACTTCCTTATGAGTGCTCCATAGTCTGGACTGCTCAGAGATGTTCATGGAATTATACAGAGAGGAGGAGAGGGAGGAAGGAGACAAAAGTGGTCAGGAGTATAAAAGAGGGGAATGAAAAGGAGAGAGACAGATCCAGCCAGTAGTCAGTTCCCTAAGAGTTCTCAACCATCTGGAACACACAGAGATTCACAGAGTTGGGTAGAGAAGAAAAGGGGGAGGGAGGAGATAGGGGCAATCTAGTGGAGAAAAAGGAGAGCCCAAAGGAGGAGAGCACAGTCAGGCCAGTAATCTCACTCTCAAGTATAAGTGGGTACTCAAGATTGGGTTTTTGAAGGTACAAAGTTGATAACAAATACCAAAAAGCAAAGATTAAAAATCTAGAATAGAGGTTGGATTTTCAAAAATACAATATTAAAAAATAGAAGAAGAAGAAGAAAGTCACAAGAATTATTAAAAAAATAAAATAATAAAATTAAAAAAATATATATACAAAGTTTGCTTTAAAAATAGGGTCTTTTTTGGGGGTGGGGGGAAGTAATAGTAGGTTATAAAAATGAAAACTAAAGGAGAAATAGAGAACTTAAAAATTAAAAAGTGATAAAAAGAAAAGAAGGAAAAGAAAAAAAGAAAAAACAAACATCAAAAAAAAAAAAAAAGAATGATCATAAAAATCGTAAAGATATACCTAGGACTTTCTCTGGTGTTGTTGTGGGCAGTGTGGGGTCAGTTCATTTTTGGATAGTTCCATGGTCCGGCTTATATTTCTCAAGATCTATAGGCCCCTTCCTATGTAGTCAGTACTAACGACAGGATTTTAATCTATTGCACCTGTCACTTCCAAGGCAGTTCCCTCTGTTTTAGCTTCTTCTATTTGTTGGTCTCTTCAGTGTCCAATTTCCGCCCTGACACAAGGTGGGCGATGGTGGACAGGTTTTTTAGGCTCACTTGTTCAATCGCGCTGTGGGGAGGGAGGGATGCTACAAACAAATAACACTGGTGAGTGCTCGCAGTGTCCCAGATACTCTGGGCCTGCCCCCACTCAGGGAGCACACAGCTCAGGCTCTACGTTGCTCCGCTGGGAACCGTCTGAGGCTGGCCCTGGGCTGCATGCACTTCCCAGGTCTAAGCAGCTCAGGTTCAGGCACTCAGGTAGTCCCCAGAGGCACAGACTGGTTGGGCCTGTGTTTTGTGCCCTTCCCAGGTCCGAGTAGCTCAGGTGTTTGGCAAGCACGGTCGCTGCGACTTATCGCCTCTCCCATCCCTGCTGCTCAGTTTTCTGGGTGTACGGCTAGTGTACTTTCTCAGGCGGATGATGACTGTCCAGAACTCCAAGAAGTCTTAGTTAGCTAAGAAGCCTGTTTTCAGTTTCATAGGTAATGTCTCTCTGGGGCTGCGATTGCCTCCTTCCCGCCCTTCCGACTCTGGCTGCCTGTCACCAGAGGGGGATAGTCTGCAGCCGGCTAATTCTATTCCGTCCTTTGTTCTGTGTGCAATCCTGGTGGTGTCTTATGTTAGAGCTTTTCGCGTGGTAGCTATCCTACGGCCTGGTTTGCTAGCCCGTTTGCTCTCTCTGGTTACACTCGGGGCATTCGGGCCCAATCCTTGTAAAGCAAGGCAGCCCACGCCTCCCTGCCCAGCCCCTGCTTGCTAGTGGCAGATGCAGGCGTCTTCGCTGCTTCTCCGCTGGGGGAGTTACCATTGGGCTCATAATCTGTGGGTTTTAATTATTTATTTATTTTCCTCCCTGTTATGTTGCCCTTTGTGCTTCCAAGGCTCACTACAGACTCAGCAGTGAGAGTGTTTTCCTGGTGTTTGGAAACTTCTCTCTTTTCAAGACTCCCTTCCCAGGACTAAGCTCCCTCCCTACCTCTTTTGTCTCTTTTTTTGTCTTTTATATTTTTTCCTACCTGTTTTTGAAGCCAATGATCTGCTTTGCTGGCTGCCTGATGTCCTCTGCTGGCATTCAGAAGTTGTTTTGTGAAATTCACTCAGCGTTGAAATGTTCTTTTGATGAATTTGTGTGGGAGAAAGTGGTCTCCCCATCCTATTCCTCTGCCATATTAGGACCATCCCCAAGACATTTATTTTATAACTGGAAGTTTATACATTGTGATTCCCTTCATTCTTTTTGACTACCCCTCATCTCTGGCAGGCCTGATGCCAAATAACAAATTTGTATTTATGAGATCAGATTTTAAAGTACTTAACATACAAGATTGATGATATGGTATTTGTCTTTCTGTGTCTGATTTATTTCACTTAGCACAATAACTTCAAGGCCCATCCATGTTGTCACAAGTGTCAAGATTTCCTTCTTTTTTTAATAGCATATTATATTCTATGTATGTATGGATTGTGTATTATAGACCTGTAATGGAATATTTATGTACATAATTTAAAAATGTATTCTTTGGGACATTCCTTGGTACCCTGATGGTTAGGTTCCTGGTTTTCACTGCCATGGCCTGGGTTCAGTGCCTGAGATCCTACAAGTGAAGTGGCCAAAATATAAATAAATATATATATATATTCCTATAACATATGTTTAAAATTGTGAGTTTCAATCAATTAAAATGGTTATTAATATTAAAGGACTTATTCCTGCTGTTAGTTTTTGTTCTCACGTATGTTTTTTTTTTTTTTTCAGTTCTTCTGGTATAGCCTTATTTTCTGTATGATCATTTCTTTCTAGTGTACCTTTTTACCCCTTTCAAATGTTTGTATATTTTCCGGTTAATCTTTAACATAGGAATTATTATTATTATTTTGCCTATGTAGAACGAAGGTGATTTATTTAGAGAACTATTGATATGTAATACAGTAGTTCAGTTCAGTTCAGTTCAGTAGCTCAATCGTGTCTGACTCTTTGTGACCCCATGAATCGCAGCATGCCAGGCCTCCCTGTCCATCACCAACCCCCGGAGTTTACCCAAACTCATGTGCATTGAGTTGGTGATGCCATCCAGCCATCTCATCTTCTGTCATCCTCTTCTCCTTCTGCCCTCAATACCTCCCAGCATCAGGGTCTTTTCCAATGAGTCAACTCTTCGCATGAGGTGGCCAAAGTATTGGAGTTTCAGCCTCAGCATCAGTCCTTCCAATAAACACCCAGGACTGGTCTCCTTTAGGATGGACTGGTTGGATCTCCTTGTAGTTCAAGGGACTTGCAAGAGTCTTCTCCAACACCACAGTTCAAAAGCATCAATTCTTCGGCGCTCAGCTTTCTTCACAGTCCAACTCTCACATCCATACATGACCACTGGAAAAACCTAGTTAATTTCCCACAAAAAGCACTAAAGGATGGTCCAGAAAAGGACGTGAAGGGTAATAGTGTCTTACTCAACTGACAGAGCAGAGTCTTCTGATTTTAAATTTGCTCATTTAATTTTCTCTATGTACACTTGGTGTCATAAATAGCATTAAATTTCTGCTGCAGAATTGTTCAAGGATATTTACATGGCTGAAGTCTCTAATTGCCTTAGTGCTAGTTGTTGTTTTATCTCTCTTAATATGAACTAAATCACTAAGACAGCAAAAGGAAAAAAGCCTCAGACATCCATCATGAAGGACACAGGTAGGAACATTGAAAGACTATTTTTCTAAATTCCCAAGATATTAAGAGTATATAAGTTGAAACTTTTAGGGAAATCAGCAGAGCAATATTGAGGGGAGAGTAAAAGATCTGAAATCTGAAGAGAACATATTTCTCAGGCCATAAAGGAAAAGAATATGCTTAAATAGATGAAAAATTAAACTATTATTGTTGGAGTAAATAACAATGCTGGATAAAAATGCAGTGGATTCAAGGAATTTAACTTGGAAGGTAATTAAAATGGGTTTTTTATCTATTAACTTAATATTAAAATATAATTAGAAAACACTGCATATAGTGACATCCTTATTACTAATTTGTCATATAATTTTGAGTATTATATTTATTGTACAATGCTATTATATAAGTTATTATATAATAGCTACATCAGCTTTAAATTAGGCACAGAAATTTCTATATTATTTTCAGAATGATCAATGCTAGAATAATGTTGCTGCCAAAATGAATGGGAAGAAAACAGTGAGTAATGGTAAGAGCCAGGAGGCAAAATTTCCAGGGTCCCAGGTCCAAAAGATGGTTCAGAGCCTTCAGTTCATGGTGTGAAGGGCCCTCAGCAATCTTCTGTGCATCTCCAGCGTCTGAAGAATATGGCTGTCAGGGAAGGGAAGTCCGTGAAATATTTTCTTAGAAATATGAACAGAACAAGCTGTTTCCAAGAAAAACGTATGAAGGGAAAACTGATAGAGAGGGCTAGGCCTATGATTTGGCTATCTGTGGATTCTTTACAGCAGGAAAATACTTACAGTGCAAGATTCTATGCTATGTTAGCATGTTAGTTCCACCAGTACAAATTAATTACATTGGATAAGTAATAAAATTATCTTCAAACATCATCTTTTCCTGAACAAATATTTAGGTGATAAATAATACAATGTTGTGTGTTTCAAAATTTATATTTAATGTTAATTTTTATTATTATTTCAAAATGCATGTTGAAAATAAAAAGTCTCTACTATCTTGATACATTATTAATGAATAGGGTTGCTACAATTTTTCATTTAACTTGCTGTAAAAATACTTCACCAACTATGTCCTTATGTTATTAATTAGTGTTTTATTCATAGCATATCTTGTTATTAATTTATAGTAGATTGAGTTGCATAATGGAGAAGGCGATGGCACCTCACTCTAGTACTCTTGCCTGGAAAATCCCATGGACACAGAAGCCTGGTATGCTGCAGTCCACGGGGTCGCTGAAAGTTGGACACGACTCAGTGACTTCACTTTCACTTTTCCCTTTCATGCATTGGAGAAGGAAATGGCAACCCACTCCAGTGTTCTTGCCTAGAGAATCCCAGGAACTGGGGAGCCTGGTGGGCTGCCATCTATGGGGTCGCACAGAGTCGGACACGGCTGAAGTGACTTAGCAGCAGCAGAGTTGCATAAACATCTTATTCAACATTTTAGATATTGTGATTTTTTTTCATAAATTAAATATCATCTTCCATAAAACTTACATCACTTTATTTCACTCTTAGAATCATGTTTAGGGTTGGGGTTACAGGTATAAAAAATATAGTCATTTTTATGACTCTAAAAATAATTGCTAAAACATTACCTAATTAGATAATACGAATGAAGCTGTTTCATTGCAATGTAGAAGACATTATTTTTTAAAAACCTGACTAAAAACCAATTTTATTCCTATGATAAATTCTTCAGTGCACTTTGTATGTGAAAACACTATTAAAAAAAATAAAGCTTATATCAATATTCCACATCTTCCTGTTGAATTATACATTGCAAAGCGGTTCATAGTAACTGTCTCTTTTGGGGGGAGGTACTTTTTATTTATTTAATATAAATTTATTTATTTTAATTGGAGGCTAATTACTTTACAATATTGTATTGATTTTGCAATACATCAACATGAATCTGCCACAGGTGTACACATGTTCCCCATCCTGAACCTCCCTTCCACCTCCTTCCCCATACCATCCCTCTGGGTCATCCCAGTGCACCAGCCCCAAGCATCCTGTATCATACATCAAACCTGGACTGGTGATTCATTTCATATATGATATTATACATGTTTCAATGCCATTCTCCCAAATCATCCCACCCTCTGCCTCTCCCACAGAGTCCAAAGACTGTTCTGTACACCTGTGTCTTTTTTGCTGTCTCACATACAGGGCTATCGTTACCATCTTTCTAAATTCCATATATATGCATTAGTATACTGTATTGGTGTTTTTCTTTCTGGGTTACTTCACTCTGTATATTAGGCTCCAGTTTCATCCACCTCATTAGAACTGATTCAAATGTATTCTTTTTAATGCCTGAGTAATACTCCATTGTGTATATGTACCACAGCTTTCTTATCCATTCATCTGCTGATGGACATCTAGGTTGCTTCCATGTCCTGGCTATTATAAACAGTGCTGCGATGAACATTGGGGTACACGTGTCTCTTTCAATTCTGGTTTCCTCAGTGTGTATGCCCAGCAGTGGGATTGCTGGGTCATAAGGCAGTTCTATTTCCAGTTTTTTAAGGAATCTCCACACTGTTCTCCATAGTGGCTGTACTAGTTTGCATTCCCACCAACAGTGTAAGAGGGTTCCCTTTTCTCCACATCCTCTCCAGCATTTATTGCTTGTAGACTTTTGGATCGCAGCCATTCTGACTGGTGTGAAATGGTACCTCATTGTGGTCTTGATTTGCATTTCTCTGATAATGAGTGATGTTGAGCATCTTTTCATGTGTTTGTTAGCCATCTGTATGTCTTCTTTGGAGAAATGTCTATTTAGTTCTTTGGCCCATTTTTTTTATTGGGTCGTTTATTTTTCTGGAATTGAGCTGCAGGCTGCTGCTAAGTCGCTTTAGTCGTGTCTGACTCTGTGTGACCCCATAGATGGAAGCCCACCAGGCACCCCCATCCCTGGGATTCTTCAGGCAAGAACACTGAAGTGGATTGCCAATTCCTTTTCCAATGCATTAAACTGAAAAGTGAAAGGGAAGTCACTCAGTCGTGTCCAACTCTTCACGACCCCATGGACTGCAGACTACCAAGCTCCTCCATCCATGGGATTTTCCAGGCAAGAGTACTGGAGTGGGGTGCCATTGCCTTCTCCATGAGCTGCAGGAATTGCTTGTATATTTTTGAGACTGGTTGTCAGTTGCTTCAGTTGCTATTATTTTCTCCCATTCTGAAGGCTGTCTTTTCACCTTGTTTATAGTTTCCTTTGTTGTGCAGAAGCTTTTAATTTTAATTAGGTCCCATTTGTTTATTTTTGCTTTTATTTCCAGTATTCTGGGAGGTGGGTCATAGAGGATCCTGTTGTGATTTATGTTGGAGAGTGTTTTGCCTATGTTCTCCTCTAACAGTTTTATAGTTTCTGGTCTTATGTTTCGATCTTTAACCCATTTTGAGTTTATTTTTGTGTATGGTGTTAGAAAGTGTTCTAATTTCATTCTTTTACAAGTGGTTGACCAGTTTTCCCAGCAACACTTGTTAAAGAAATTGTCTTTTCTCCCTTGTATATTCTTGTCTCCTTTGTCAAAGATGAGGTGTCCATAGGTGCGTGAATTTATCTCTGGGCTTTCTATTTTGTTCCATTGATCTATATTTCTGTCTTTGTACTGGTACCATACTGTCTTGATGACTGTGGCTTTGTAGTAGAGCCTGAAGTCAAGCAGGTTGATTCCTCCAGTTCCATTCTTCTTTCTCAAGATTGCTATGGCTATTTGAGGTTTTTTGTATCTCCATACAAATTGTGAAATTATTTGTTCTAGCTCTGTGAAAAATACCGTTGGTGGCTTGATAGGGATTGCATTGAATCTGTAGAGTGCTTTGGGTAGTATACTCATTTTCACTATATTGATTTTCCAATCCATGAACACGGTATATTCTCCATCTATTAGAGTGTCCTCTTTGATTTCTTTCACCAGTGTTTTATAATTTTCTATATATAGGTCTTTAGTTTCTTTAGGTAGATATATTCCTGTGTATTTTGTTCTTTTCGTTGCAATGGTGAATGGAATTGTTTCCTTAGGTTCTCTTTCTGTTTTCTCATTATTAGTGTATAGGAATGCAAGGGATTTCTGTGTGTTGATTTTGTATCCTGCAACTTCACTATATTAATTGATTAACTCTAGTAATTTTCTGGTGGAGTCTTTAGGGTTTTCTATGTAGAGGATCATGTCATCTGCCAACAGTGAGAGTTTTACTTCTTNTTGTTGGTTTCTGATTGCTAGAATTTTGTTAAGGGTTTTTGCATCTGTGTTCATCAGTGATATTGGCCTGTAGTTTTCTTTTTTTGTGGCATCTTTGTCAGGTTTTGGTATTAGGGTGATGGTGGCCTCATAGAATGAGTTTGGATGTTTACCTTCCTCTGCAATTTTCTGGAAGAGTTTGAGTAGGATAGATGTTAGCTCTTCTCAAAATTTTTGGTAGAATTCAGCTGTGAAGCCATCTGGCCCTGGGCTTTTGTTTGCTGGAAGATTTCTGATTACAGTTTCAATTTCTGTGCTTGTGATGGGTCTGTTAAGATTTTCTATTTCTTCCTGGTTCAGCTTTGAAAAATTGTACTTTTTTCAGAATTTGTCCATTTCTTCCACGTTGTCCATTTTATTGGCATATAATTGCTGATAGTAGTCTCTTATGATCCTTTGTATTTCTGTGCTGTCTGTTGTGATCTCTCCATTTTCATTTCTAGTTTTATTGATTTGATTTTTCTCCCTTTGTTTTTTGATGAGTCTGGCTAATGGTTTGTCAATTTTATGTATCCTTTGAAAGAACCAGCTTTTGGCTTTGTTGATTTTTGCTATGGTCTCTTTTGTTTCTTTCGCATTTATTTCTGCCCTAATTTTTAAAGATTTCTTTCCTTCTACTAACCTTGGGATTCTTCATTTCTTCCTTTTCTAGTTGCTATAGGTGTAGAGTTAGGTTATTTATTTGACTTTTTCTTGTTTCTTGAGGTATGCCTGTGTTGCTATGAACCTTCTCCTTAGCACTGCTTTTACAGTGTCCCACAGGTTTTGGGTTGTTGTGTTTTCACTTTCATTCGTTTCCATGCATATTTTGATTTCTTGATTTCTTCTGTGATTTGTTGGTTAGTCAACTGCATGTTGTTCAGCCTACATATGTTGGAATATTTAATAGTTTTTCTCCTGTAATTGAGATCTAATCTTACTGCACTGTGTTCAGAAAAGATGCTTGGAGTGATTTCATTTTTTTTTTTTTTTTTAAATTTACCAAGGCTAGATTTATGTCCCAGGATGTGATCTATGCTGGAGAAGGTTCCGTGTGCGCTTGAGAAAAAGGTGAAATTCATTGTTTTGGGGTGAAATGTCCTATAGATATCAGTTAGGTCTAGCTGGTCTATTGTGTCATTAAAGTTTGTGTTTCCTTGTTAATTTTCTGTTTAGTTAATCTACCCATAGGTGTGAGTGGAGTATTAAAGTCTTCCACTATTACTGTGTTATTGTTAATTTCCCCTTTCATACTTGTTAGCATTTGTCTTACATATTGTGGTGCTCCTATATTTATAATGGTTATATCTTCTTCATGGATTGATCCTTTGATAATTATGGAGTGTCCTTCTTTGTCTCTTTTCACAGCCTTTGTTTTAAAGTCTATTTTATCTGATATGAGTATTGCTACTCCTGCTTTCTTTTGGTCTCTATTTGTGTGGAATATCTTTTGCCAGCCCTTCACTTTCAGTCTCTCTGTGTCCCTTGTTTCGAGGTGGGTCTCTAGTAGAAAACATATATAGGGGTCTCATTTTTGTATCCATTCAGCCAGTCTTTGTCTTTTGGTTGGGGCATTCAACCCATTTATGTTTAAGGTAATTGTTGATAAATATGATCCTGTTGCCATTTACTTTATTGTTTTGGGTTCGAGTTTATACACCCTTTTTGTGTTTCCTGTCTAGAAAAGATCCTTTAGCATTTGTTGAAGAGCTGGTTTGCTGGTGCTGAATTCTCTCAGCTTTTGCTTGTCTGTAAAGCTTTTGATTTCTCCTTCATATTTGAATGAGATCCTTGCTGGGTACAGTAATCTGGGCTGTAGGTTATTTTCTTTCATCACTTTAAGTATGCCCTGCCATTCCCTCTTGGCCTGAAGAGTTTCTATTGAAAGATCAGCTGTTATCCTTATGGCAATCCTCTTGTGTGTTATTTGTTGTTTTTCCCTTGCTGCTTTTAATATTCGATCTTCGTGTTTGATCTTTGTTAATTTGATTAATATGTGTCTTGGGGTGTTTTGCCGTGCATTTATCCTGTTTGGGACTCTCTGAGTTTCTTGGACTTGGGTGGCTATTTCCTTCCCCATTTTAGGGAAGTTTTCAACTATTATCTCCTCAAGTATTTTATCATGGCCTTTCTTTTTGTCTTCTTCTTCTGGGACTCCTGATTTGAATCTTTGGGCATTTGACATTATCTCAGAGGTCTCTGAGGATGTCTTCATTTCTTTTAATTCTTTTTTTTCTTTTTTCCTCTCTGCTTCATTTATTTCCACCATTCTATCTTCTGCCTCACTTATCCTATCTTCTTCCTCAGTTATTCTACTGTTGGTTCCTTCCAGAGTGCTTTTGATCTCAGTTACTACATTATTCATTATTGATTGACGCTTCTTTTTTTTTTTTTTTTTATTTCTTCTAGGTCCTTGTTAAACATTTCTTGCATCTTCTCAATCCTTGTCTCCAGACTATTTATCTGTAACTCCATTTTATTTCCAAGATTTTGGATCATTTTTACTATCATTATTCTGAATTCCTTTCCAGGTAGACTCCCTATCTCCTCCTCTTTTGTTTGGCTTAGTGGGCATTTATCATGTTCCACTACCTGCTGAATCTTTCTCTTCCTTTTCATCTTGTTTATATTTTGCTGTGTTTGGGGTGGCCTTTCTGTATGCTGGAAGTTTGTGGTTCCTCTTTATTGTGGAGATTGCTCCCTGTGGATGGGGTTGGATGAGTGGCTTGTCCAGGTTTCCTGGTTAGGGAAGCTTGCATTAGTGTTCTGGTGGGTAGAGCTGGATCGCTTCTCTCTGGAGTGCAACAAAGTGCCCAGTAGTGAGTTCTGAGGTGTCTGGGTTTGATGTGACTTTTGGCCACCTGTATTTTAAGTATCAGGATTATGTTCCTGCATTGCTGGGGAATTAGTTTGGTATGTCTTGCTCTAGAACTTGTTGGCTCTTGGGTGGAGCTTGATTTCAGTGTAGGTATGAGCCTTTTGGAAGTGCTCCTATCGATTAAGTTTCCCCGGAGTCAGGAGTTTTCTGGTGTTCTCAAGTTTTGGATTTAAGCCTCCTGCCTCTGGCTTTCAGTCTTATTCTTACAGTAGCCTCAAGACTTCTCCATCCATATAGCACAGATGATAAAACATCTTGGTTAACGGTGAAAAGATTCTCTATAGTGAGGGATACCCAGAAAGTTTCACAGAGTTACATGGAGAAGAGAAGAGGGAGGAGGGAGACAGAGGTGACCAGGAGGAGAAGAGGGGGAGTCCAAGGGGAGAGAGCAATCTAACCAGTAATCAATTCCCTATGTCCTCTCCACAGTCTGGAACACTCAGAGAGGTTCGTGGAGTTACATAGAGAATAGCAAAGTGAGGAAGTAGATAGTGGTGACTAGAAAGAGAAGAGTGTTAGTCAAAAGGGGAGACACCAATCTAGCCAGTAATCAGTTTCTTAAGTATTTTCCACAGCCCAAAACACCCAGAGATATTCACAGAATTAAGAAGAGAAGTGGGAGGGAGGAGATAGAGGTGACCTGGGGGAGAAAAAGGAGAGTCAAACGGAGAGAGGGCAATCAAGCCAGTAGTCACACCCTTAAGTAAAAATGGATACTGAAGATTAGATTTTTAAAGGTACAAAATTGATAACAAATACCCCAAAGCAAAGATTAAAAATCTATAGTAGAGGTTAGACTCTCAAAAGTACAATATGAAAAATACAAAACAAAATCAATCACAAAAATTATAAAAATATATATATATATACATATATATGAAACGCTTTAAAAATACGGTCTTTTTTGGGCAAGGTAATAGTAAGTTATAAAAATGAAAATTAAAGGAACAATAAAGAACCTAAAAATAAAAAAAATTCAAAATGATAATAACAAAACATATCTAGGAATTTCTCTGGAGCTGTTGAGGGCAGTGAGGGGTCAGTTCAGTTTCAGATAGCTCCTTGTTCCAGCTTATACTTCTCGAGGTCTATAGGCCCCTTCCAATGCTTGCTGCTGCTGCTAAGTTGCTTCAGTCGTGTCCGACTCTGTGTAACCCCATAGAGAGTAGCCCACCAGGCTCCCCCATCCCTGGGATTCTCCAGGCAAGAACACTGGAGTGGGTTGCCATTTCCTTCTCCAATGCATGAAAATGAAAAGTGAAAATGAAGTCGCTCAGTCGGGTCCGACTCTTAGCGACCCCATGGACTGCAGCCCACCAGGCTCCTCCGTCCTTGGGATTTTCCGGGCAAGAGTACTGGAGTGGGGTCCCATTGCCTTCTCCGCTTCCAGTGCTTAGTCAATGCTAACTACAGTGCTTTAATCTGTTGCACCTGTCACTTCCAGAGCCGTTCCCTCTTTGCTTATTTTGGCTTCCTCTGTTTCCAAGTCTCTACAGTGTATATTTTCCGCTCTGACACAAGGGGGCGCAGAAGTCACTTATTTAGCCTCACTTGTTCAGTTGTGGTGTGGGGAGGGAGGAACACTGCAAACAAATATAACTGGCATGTGTGGGCAGTGCTTGCAGTGTATGAACCACACTGAGTTTGCCCAGCTCTCAGGGTGTGTGCTTTCTTGGTCTACACTGCTCAGGCTCCAGGTTGCTCTGCAGGGGAACTGTCCAAAGTGGGCCCTGGGATTTATGCATTTCCCAGGTCTATGCTGCTCAGGTCCAGGTTCTCGGATACTCCACAAAGGCACAGACTCGGTTGAGCCTCCTTTTTGTGCCCTTCCCAGATCCGAGTTACTCAGGTGACCAGGTGCTTGGCAAACACACTGTCCCAGGTGGTCTGTGCGTCTTAATCACCTCCCTAGTCCCGGCCAGTTGGTATACTGGGTGCACCGCAAGGGCACCATCTCAGATATGCTGTGTGTCTCCTCTGGTGAGCTGATCGCAGGCTGTGACCCTCCTGGCAGATGTCAACCATCCAGGATCCCAGGAAGACTTGGTTAAGCGACTGGGCGCCTGCTCACAGTTTGGCCGTCTCTGGGGCTGAGATTGCCCCTCGCCTTCAGGCTCTGGCTGTTGCTGGTGGGGGTGGTGGTGGGCTGGTCTGCAGCCAGCTAGCTCTCTCCTTTGGTATTCGCTCAACCCTTTCTTCTGTGAGCAGGCCAGGCTTTGCCTTAGGTTAGGGCTTTTCGTGGTAAGTTTCTCTCTCTCTCTGTCTTTTTTCCCCTCTCTCTGGTTATCCTACAGTTTGGGTGGCTATCTCACATTAGCTCCCTCAGATTGTCCTCAGGGCATTCAGGCCCGGTCCTTATCCTAAGCACGCAACCCTCGCCTCTCTGTTCAGCCCCGCTTTCTGGTGGTGGATGCAAGCGTCTGGGCTACTTTTCTGCTGGGAGTTGTGGTTAGGCATGTATTCTATGGGTTGTTTTTTTTTCCCCTCCCGGCTATGTTGCCCTCTGAGATTCCAAAACTCCCCACAGACCCGCCGGTGAGAGGGTTTCCTGGGGTTTGGATACTTCTCCTCCTTCACGACTCCCTCCCCAGGATGGGTCTCTGTCCCTAACTCTTTTGTCTAACTTTTTGTCTTTTATATTTTGTCCTATCTTCTTTCAAAGAGAATGGGCTGCCTTTCTGGGTGCCTAGTGTCCTCTGCCAGCGTTCAGAAGTTGTTTTGTGGAATTTGCTCAGCATTCAGATGATCTTTTGATGAATTTGTGGGGGAGAAAGTGGTCTCCCTGTCCTATTCTTCCTCCATTTTAGGACTCCCCCAGCACCCCCTCCCCGTTTTAGGAGTTTTAAGGTCATATTTATATCTTTAATCCATTTTGAGTTTATTTTTGTATATTTTCTCATGATATAATGGAAGATAACATAACAACTTCTTTTTTGTTATTTTTAATTGATTTAATAGAATAGTCTATTTGAAAATATAGCAATAATGTATTTTGTGAATATATCTTAGGAAAAGTGAGATAATGAAAAAAATGATACAAGTAAGGGGAGAGAAGTCGTAGACATATTCTGTTACAAGGTACTTGTACTCCCTATAAAACAGTATTGAATTATTTTAAAGTGGACTTGGATTAATTGTAAATGTATATTGAAAATTCTAGCATGCGTGCACATGGGCTGTCACTTCAGTCATGTCTGACTGTTTGTGACCACATGGACTGTAGCCTGCCTGGCTCCTCTGTCCATGAGATTCTCTGGGCAAGACTATTGGAGTGGGTTGCCCTCCTCCAGGGAACCTTCCTGATCCAGGGATCAAACCCACATGCCTTAAGTCTCCTGCTTTGGCAGGTGGGTTCTTTACCACTGGACCACTAGGGGAGCCCTAGGGAAACCATCAACAAAGAAGTAATAAAACAGGTATAAGTAATCAGAAAAGACAGAGGATGAGAGAATTGACTTACTCCTGGGAAGAAAAGTTATGACCAACCTAGATAGCATATTCAAAAGCAGAGACATTACTTTGCCGACTAAGGTCCGTCTAGTCAAGGCTATGGTTTTTCCTGGGTCATGTATGGATGTGAGAGTTGGACTGTGAAGAAGGCTGAGCGCCGAAGAATTGATGCTTTTGAACTGTGGTGTTGGAGAAGACTCTTGAGAGTCCCTTCGACTACAAGGAGATCCAACCAGTCCATTCTGAAGGAGATCAACCCTGGGATCTCTTTGGAAGGAATGATGCTAAAGCTGAGACTCCAGTATTTTGGCCACCTCATACAAAGAGTTGACTCATTGGAAAAGACTCTGATGCTGGGAGGGATTGGGGCAGGAGGAGAAGGGGACGACCGAGGATGAGATGGCTGGATGGCATCATGGACTCGATGGACGTGAGTCTGAGTGAACTCTGGGAGATGGTGATGAACAGGGAGGCCTGGCATGTTGCGATTCATGGGGTTGCAAAGAGTCGGACACGACTGAGCGACTGAACTGAACTGAGCATGGCCCTGCCCATTAGAACAAGACCCAGCTTCCCCCTCAGTCAGTCTCTCTCATCAGGAAGCTTCCATAAGCCTCTTATCCTTCTCCATCAGAGGGAAGACAGAATGAAAATCCTATCATAGAGCCTGTAAACTCCAAGACTTGATATAATAGTGCAGATGATCCAGGATCTTTGAAAAGGAATGGAGAAGATGCAAGAAATGTTTACCAAAGATCTAGAAGAACTAAAAAACAAGTAAACAGAGATGAACAATACACTGGAAGGAATTAATAGCAGAATAACTGAAGCAGAAGAACAGATAGGTGACCTGAAAGACGAAAGGTAGAAACACTGCTGTAAAACCGAATGTAAAAAAAAAAAAGAAAAAAAATGAAGCCAGCCTAAGAGTCTTCTGGGACAACATTAAACACACCAACATTTGCATTATAAGGGTTCCAGAAGGAGAAAACGGGAAGACAGGGTCAAGAAAGGAGAGTAGAAGGATGTGCACTCATCTTCTCCTGCGAGAACACCAAAATCACAAATAGCTGTTAAGAACAACCATCTACAGGAGAATGCTGAAACCCACCAAAAGAAGATACCCTATGTCCAGGAACAAAGGAGATGCTGCAACAAGATGGTAGAAGGGGTGTGATCATATATAAAATCAAGCCTCATACCCATGAAAGATCCTTGGAGGGCACATACAAAACCTCGTGCACACCAGAACCCAGGAGAAATGAGCAGTGACTGCACAAGAGACTAAGTCAGACTTGCCTGTGAGTGTCTTGGAGTCTCTGGTGGAGCTGTAGGTTGACAGTGGCTGGCATGAGGTCAGGGGAACTGATAGCAGCAACCCTAGGACATACTTTCATAAGTCCTTTTGGGGGAGGTCATCATTTCCCCTATCATAGTTTGGCCTAGGCCAATACAGCCCCACTGATTAGCAGAAATTGGATTAAAGATTTACTCAGCATGACCTTGCCCATCAGAGCAGACCTAGTTTTCCCCACAGCCAGCCCCTCCCATAAGGAAGCTTGCACAAACCTCTTATCTTCATCCATCAATGGGCAGACAGAATGAAAACCACAATCACAGAAAACTACCCAAACTGACCACATGGATCACAACTTTGTGGAACTTAATGAAACTATGAGGCATGCCATGTAGGGTGACCCAAGATGGATGGGGTCATCGTGGAGAATTCTGACAAAATATGGTCCTCTGAAGAAGAGAATGGCAAACCACCTCAGCATTCTTGTCTTGAGAACCACATGAAGAGTATGAAAAGGAAAAAAGATATGACATGGAAAGATGAAAACCCAGGTTGCTAGGTGCCAAATATACTACAGGAGAAGGGCAGACAAATAGCTCCTGAAGGAATGAAGAGGCTGAGTCAAAGCAGAAATGACACCCAGTTGTGGATGTGACTGGTGGTGAAAGCAAAGTCTGATGATGTAAAGAACAGTATTGCATAGGAACCTGGAATGTTAGGACCATGAATCAAGGTAAGTTGGAAGTGGTCAAACAGGAGATGGCAAGAGTGAGCATCGACATTTTAGGAATCAGTGAATAAAATGGACAGGAATGGGCAAATTTAATTCAGATGACCATTATATCTACTACTGCGGGCAAAAATCCCTTCAAAGTAAAGGAGTAACCCTTAGTCAACAAAAGAATCTGAAATGCAGTACTTGGGTGCAATCTCAAAAACAACAGAATGATCTCAGTTCATTTCCAAAGCAAACAATTCAATATCTCAGTAATCCAAGTCTATGCCCCAACCACTAATGCTGAAGAAGATGAAGTTGAATGGTTCTGTGAAGACCTACAAGACCTTCCAGAACTAACACCAAAAAAATGATGTCTTTTACATCATAGGGAATTGGAATGCAAAAGTAGGAAGTCAAGAGATGCATGGAGTAACAAGCAAGTTTGGTCTTGGAATACAAAATGAAGCAAGGCAAAGGTTAACAGAGTTTTGCCAAGAGAACACACTGGTCATAGCAAACACCCTCTTCTAACAAAACTCTGTACATGGATATCACCAGATGGCCAATACCAAAATCAGATTGATGATATTCTTCACAATGAAAGATGGAAAAACTGTGTACAGTCAGCAAAAAACAAGACTGGGAGCTGACTGTGTCTCAGATCATGAACTCCTTATTGCAAAATTCAGACTTACTCTGAAGAAAGTAGAGAAAACCACCAGACCATTCACATATGATCTAAATAAAATCTCTTATGATTATACAGTAGAGTGACAAAGAGATTCAAGGGATTAGATCTGATAGAGTGCCTGAAAAACTATGGACAGAGGTTCACAACACTGTATAGGAGGCAGTGATCAAAACCATTCCCAAGCAGAAAGGCAAAATGGTTGTCTGAAGAGGCCTTACCAATGAATGAGAAAAGAAGGGAAGTGAAAGGCAAAGGAGAAAGGAAAGATATAACCATCTGAGTGAAGAATTTCAAATAATAACAAGGAAAAATAAGAAAGCCTTCCTAAATGAATAAAACAAAGAAATAGAGGAAAACAATAGGATGGGAAAGACTAGAGATCTCTTCAAGAAAATTAGAGATACCAAGGGAACATTTCATGCAAAGATGGGCACAATAAAAGATAGAAATGATATGGATCTAACAGAAGCAGAAGATATTAGGAAGAAGTGGCAAGAATATACAGAACTATACAATAAATGTTTTAATGACCCAGACAACAATGATGGTGTGCTCGCTCACCTAGTCAGACATCCTGGAGAGCGAAGTCAAGAAGGCCTTAGGAAGCATTACTATGAACAAAGCTAGTGGAGGTGATGAAATTCCAGTTGAACTATTTCAAATCCTAAATGATGAAGCTTGTAGAAGTGCTGCACTCATTAGGTCAGCAAATTTGGAAAGTTCAGCAGTGGTCACAGGACTGAAAAAGGTCAGTTTTCATTCCAATCCCAAAGAAAGGCAATGCCAAAGAATATTCAAACTACTGCACAATTGCACTCATTTCACATGCTAGCCGGGTAATACTCAACATTTTCCAAGCTAAGCTTCAACAGTATGTGAACAGAGAACTTCCAGATGTATACACTGGATTTAGAAAAGGCAGAGGAACCAGAGATCAAATTGCCAATATCCATTGGATCATAGAAAAAGCAAGGGAATTCCAGAAAAACATCTACGTCTGCTTCATTGACTACACTAAAGCCTTTGGCCACATGTATCACAACTAACTGTGGAAAATTCTTAAAGAGATGGGAATACCAGAGCAGCTTACCTGCCTCCTGAGAAACCTATATGCAGGTCAATAAGCAACAGTTAGAATTGTACATGGAACAACAGACTGGTTCAAAATTGGGAAAGGAATATGACAAGACTGTATATCATCATCCTGCTTATTTAACTTACGTGTAAAGTGCGTCATTCAAAATGTTGGGCTGGATGAATCACAAGCTGGAATCGAGATATACCAATAACCTTAGATATGCAGATGATACCACCTTAATGAGAGAAATAAAGAGAAACCAAAGAGCCTCCCTGAAGGGGAGTCCTTCATTGGAAGGCCTGATTATGAAGCTGAATCTCCAATACTTTGGCAACCTGATGCTGACTCATTGGAAAAGATCCTGATGCTCAGAAAGATTGAGGGCAGGAGACGATGGGGGAGACAGAAGGTGAGATGGTTGGATGGCATCATCAACTCAATGGACATGAGCTTGAGCAAAATCCAGGAGATAGTGAAGGACAGGGAAGCCTGGAGTGCTGGAGTCCATGGGGTTGCAAAGAGTCGCACATGACTGAGTGACTCAATGAACAAGAAATAGAAGAGAGAACAGACCTGAGCAAACATTCGAAAAGATAATAGCTGAAAACTTCCCTAGCATAGGAAAAGAAATACTCAGCCAAGTCTACGAAGCAGAGAGAGTCCCAGGCAGGATAAACCCAAGGATGAACACACCAAGACACATAGTAATCAAACTGACAAAAATTAAAGACAAAGATAAAATATTTAAAAAACAAGGGAAAAAATGACAAATAGCATACAAGGGAACTCCTGTAAGTTTATCAGCCGATTTCTCAACAGAATCTCTACAAGCCAGAAGGAAGTGGCACAATATATTTGAAGTGATGAGAAGGAAGAAGATATAACCAAGAATAGTCTACCCATCAAGTCTGTCATTCAGATTTAAAGGAGAAATCAAAAGCTTTACACAGGCAAAAGTTAAGAGAATTCAGCACCACCAAACTAGCTTTACAACAAATTAAAAAGGAACTTCTCTGGGCAGGAAACACAAGAGAAGGAAGAGACCAACCTACAAAGAATAAACTCAAAACCATTAAGAAAATGGTAATAGGAGTACATATTTTGATAATAACCTTACATGTAAATGGATTGAATGCACCAGCCTAAAGACAGACTGACTGCGTGGATGAAAGATGAAATATATGCATGTATTCATTTCCACTTACCACATCACTCTACTTAAGCCCCCAAAATGTAATTATTTTATACTGTAAGGTTAATCATGTTTCCATGGCTTGCAAGTGCAATTACATATTTTTTGTCTGGCTATTAACTGTGAAAACATAAACAGTTTTCATTATTGTGATTAGGTGACTACTGTTCATTCAATACCATTGTGTCATGATTGGTCAACAGAAAATAATAGAATTCTATATCACTAAAACTACCATTTAATAGAAAAACCTGTAATCACTTTTTCAAATTCAGATGCACATTAGAATTATCTTTGAATTTTTTGAAAAATGCAAATGCGTAGGTATTGTTATTTTCTCCAAAGTTCCAGATGTGATTCTAGTGAGCATCCATATTTAAAAGTAACTGGATTATATGATAATCTTTTATTTTTAATCTAGTTTGTTTCACTTTTTCTCTTTCATATTCAGTGCTCCCATTTCATTTAGTTTATGGTTTCTGATTTGTCTGTCTGTTTTTGTTGTTCTTTCTCAAACTTGTTATCAAGTGTAGCAGAAAAGCTTTCATTTATATATGTATAATGCAATATATATATTTTAGAAAACTTATGAATTTTTGCTTAGCTAAAAAATATATGACATTTTGGTTCCACTTGTTTTACTATGTATGAATAGAATGCTAGAATTCTAATTTATATTCACTCAAACCTTTGATATAATTCCATTTATTCTGGCATCAAGTATTACTGCTGAAACTCTAGGAATCTTATTATCTTAGTGATTTTTTTTAAATTTTGAATGAGGCTTGAAACTTCTAATCCAATTCTGAAAACTAGTTAAGAGATACTATGTTGTAAAAAGACAAAAACAAAACAGAACATTAACATGTGGTACAGTATTAACTGTGGTGTTGGAGAAGACTCTTGAGAGTCCCTTGGACTGCAAGGAGATCCAACCAGTCCATTCTGAAGGAAATGAGCCCTGGGATTTCTCTGGAAGGAATGATGCTAAAGCTGAAACTCCAGTACTTTGGCCACCTCATGCAAAGAGTTGACTCATTGGAAAAGACTCTGATGCTGGGAGGGATTGGGGGCAGGAGGAGAAGGGGACGACAGAGGATGAGATGGCTGGATGCATCACTGACTCTATGGACGTGAGTCTGAGTGAACTCTGGGAGTTGGTGATGGACAGGGAGGCCTGGCATGCTGCGATCCATGGGGTCGCAAAGAGTTGGATGCGACTGAGCGACTGAACTGAATTGAACTGAACAGTATTAACTGGACTTCCCTGGTAGCCCAGCTGGCAAAGATTCTGCCTGCAGTGCAGGTGACCCCAGTTCATTCCTGAATTGGGTAGATCCCCTAGAGATAGCCTACCCACTCCAGTATTCTTGGGCTTCCCTGGTGGCTCAGACAGTAGAGAATCTGCCAGTGGTGTGGGAGACCTGGGTTTGACACCTGGATTGTGAAGATACCCTGGAGAAGGACCTGGCAACCCACCTCCAGTATTCTTGCCTAGGGAATCCCCATGGACAGAGAGGAGCCTGGTAGGTTACAGTCCGTGGGATCACAAAGTAACTTGGGCATGACTGAGCAACTCAGCAAAACTCAGCACAGCACAGCACAGTATTAACTAAAGCACAGAATTTGTTCAAATTCCACAAAATTTTATGCTAGTGTCCATTGTTTGTTTTCATACCTTATTCAAGATTCCACATTGTATTTAGTTGCCTTGAGCTGCTTCAGCTGCATGCAGCAAATTCTGATAAATGCTCTTTTCATTTTTATTTCCTTACAAATATTTTTAACTTTTCCTTGTTATGGCTTCTTAGATATACCCATCATTTAAAAGTGGATACTGAATTTCCAGATACATGGAGTTTTTATTTTATTTTTTAAAATATAAATTTATTTATTTTAATTGGAGGTTAATTATTTTACAATATTATCCTTGATATTAATTTCTCATTTAGATGCTTTCTTCTCTTCAATCACCCTCTGTGCTTTTTCTTTTAACTTTTTTAAGGTTTTCAATGGCTAAGTCAAAGATCTGTCTTGATAAATGTCACATTGCATTTGAAAATATGTGGGCTATTTTAAAATATTTTTTGACATTGATTTCTGACATAATCCACAGTAGTAAGAGAACACACTTTGTATGATTTCAATATCTTTAGATCATGAAATGTTTGCACCTTGTTTTATGTTCCTGGATATGTTCCACTGTCCCTTGGTTTATAGTATACGAGAACTTGAATAGAATTTGTATCCTGCTATTGTGTGAAGGCAATGGCACCCCACTCCAGTACTCTTGCCTAGAAAATCCTATGGACAGAGGAGCCTGGTAGGCTGCAGTGCCTGGGGTAGCTAAGAGTCGGATACGACTGAGCAACTTCACTTTCACTTTCACTTTTCACTTTCATGCATTGAAGAAGGAAATGGCAACCCACTCCAGTGTTCTTGCCTGGAGAATCCCAGGGACGGGAGAACCTGGTGAGCTGCAGTCTATGGGGTCGCACAGAGTCAGACACGACTGAAGTGACTGAGCAGCAATTGTGTGAAAACTGTATAAATCTATGTTGAATTGATTCATAGTGCTTTTTAGATCTACTGTATACTTCTACTTTTCTTTCTATTCATTTTATTGACTTTTGAGAATTTGATATTGAAACTCCGACTAAAACCCTTAATTTATCCACTTAAAAAAATCATTGTAATACACAGTGGAACTATATGCAAATTTGTTCTATATTTTCCAGCTCAGTTCAGTTGCTCAGTCGTGTCCAACTCTTTGCGACCCCATGAATCGCAGCACGCCAGGCCTCCCTGTCCATCACCAACTCCCGGAGTTCACTCAAACTTACATCCATCGAGTCGGTGATGCCATCCAGCCATCTCATCCTGTCGTCCCCTTCTCCTCCTGCCCCCAATCCCTCCCAGCATCAAAGTCTTTTCCAATGAGTCAACTCTTTGCATGAGGTGGCCAAGGTACTGGAGTTTCAGCTTTAGCATCATTCCTTCCAAAGAAATCCCAGGGTTGATCTCCTTCAGAATGGACTGGTTGGATCTCCTTGCAGTCCAAGGGACTCTCAAGAGTCTCCTCCAACACCACAGTTCAAAAGCATCTATTCTGTGCTCAGCTTTCTTCACAGTCCAACTCTCACATCCATACATGACTACTGAAAAAACCATAGCCTTGACTAGATGGGCCTTTGTTGGCAAAGTAATATCTCTGCTTTCATAACTTTCCTTCCAAGGAGTAAGCGTCTTTTAATTTCATGGCTGCAATCACCATCTGCAGTGATTTTGGAGCCCCCAAAATTAACGTCTGACACTGTTTCCACTGTTCCCCATCTATTTCCCATGAAGTGATGGGACCAGATGCTGTGATCTTTGTTTTCTGAATGTTGAGCTTTAAGCCAACTTTTTCACTCTCCTCTTTCACTTTCATCAAGAGGCTTTTGAGTTCCTTTTCACTTTCTTCCATAAAGGTGATGTCATGTGCATATCTGAGATTATTGATATTTCTCCCGGAAATCATGATTCCAGCTTGTGCTTCTTCCAGCCCAGCATTTCTCATTATGTACTCTGCATATAAGTTAAATAAGCAGGGTGACAATATACAGCCTTGACGTACTCCTTTTCCTATTTGGAACCAGTCTGTTGTTCCTTGTTCAGTTCTAACTGTTGCTTCCTGACCTACATATAGGTTTCTCAAGAGGCAGGTCAGGTGGTCTGGTATTCCCATCTCTCTCATAATTTTCCACAGTTTGTTGTGATCCACACAGTCAAAGGCTTTGGCATAATCAATAAAGCAGAAATAGATGTTTTTCTTGAACTCTCTTGCTTTTGCCAAAGTCGCCTGTAAATGTGGTATCATACTTTCATAATTTAAAGGATTAAAAATATTTAAAAATAAGAAAATAGATAACTTGCTAGGACTTACTATATAGCACGGGGGTCTACTCAATATTCTATAATTTTCTATATAGGAAAATAATCTAAAGGATAAAAAGAGTGGATATATGTATATGTACAACCTATTCACTTTGCTGTATACTTGAAACTAACGTAAATCAAGTATACTCCAATAAACTTGTTTAATTTGGTAATAAATAAATAAATAAAAATGGCATAGAATATACTGATTGTCTGCAAGTCATAAATTTGCAACTGATCGTTGACTTGAATCCAGAGTTTTGAGCTGTTTTTTGGCATCAAATTATTTATTTCAGTGGTTCTCAATCCTGACTGCACAATGGAAAAATTTTTTTTTAATTATCAAACATGGATCCCAGCCCAGTACAAGTAAATGACAGTCTCCAAAGTCAATACTGGACAGAGGGAAAACAAGATTAAAGTACTTTAATTTTTTCTTTATCAGTGGCCAAAGTCTACTCAGAATAGAGTATAAAGTGGAATCAGCAGGGACTTAGGTTTCAGGCTCACAGGCGTCTGAGTGAGAAGAGGAGGCACCAATGGATCTGGCTGTGGTCCTGGTGCTCTGTCTCTCCTGTTTGCTTCTCCTCTCACTCTGGAAACAGAGCTCTGAGAAAGGGAAGCTCCCGCCGGGCCCCACTCCTCTCCCGATTCTTGGAAATATCCTACAGTTAGATGTTAAGAACATCAGCAAATCTTTGACCAATGTAAGTAGACTTTATGCTCCTCCAGTGGCTTGAAAAGTGTAAATAAATTAAGTCCAGTTTTTTTGCAGGTCAACTATGTTGTCAAATCTTTATTTTTTTAAATGTAATTAACCTCCAATTAAAATAAATATATTTATATTTACATCCAGTTTTAAAAATAATATATATTTCTCTAAGCACATTGTTTTTTTTTTTTTTCTTTTACCTTTTAGTTTGTATTTATTTATTTTTGAGTGCATTGGGTCTTGCTGTGCACAGCTTTCTCTAGTTGTGGCAGATTGGAGCTACTCTCTAGTCGTGGTGCACAGGCTTCTCATTGTGGTGGCTTCTCTTGTTGTGGAGCATGGATTCTAGGGCACATGGACTCAGGAGCTGTGGAAAACAGGCTTAGTTGCCCTTTGGCATAAGGAATCTTTCTGCACTAGGGGTTGAACTTTCATCAGTGAGTGAATTCTTAACCACTGGACCACCAGGGAAGTCCTGGGCACATTGTTAAAACAGATCAGCAAATTACTCCCTGTAAATTCTGGTATTTCTGTTGCCTTTTCTGGCCTGTTTTCATAAGTAGAGAAAAGAAGTAATGTGTTTTGTGAGCAGAGAAATATTTGTCTTTGCACAAGTAATAGAATTGAAATAATAAAGTGGCAAAAGCTGCAAGTGTTACTTTCCTTTTTTGTTTCACAGCCTTTTGCTATGATTTGGGACTGAAAGTCAAAGATAAGTTTTTTTTGTGATTAGAGATTTCCTTGCAGAAGTCTTTTACTATATAAGCTGTATGTTTTGTTCAGATGGCCATGAAAATAGAACTTTTCTGAAGAAGTACACTGTGGTTGGTGTTAAGGAAATAGCTCTGCATTCAGCACAGGATGAGTGACTGAGAGAAAGAAGTCACCAGTCAGGGTCCCACTGGTGGCAGAAGCACTCATTTGGATTCTGCAGGAAGCTCCTGTCTGTACCCAGTAAATACTGCAGGATGGAAGATATTGTTCCTCCAGGAGATATGCATGTCCTGATGCTGCCTTTATGATGCTTCCTCCCTTTCTGTGTTAGTAACACCACTGGATCTCAAACTAAGCTGGGCATTAGAGTTATCTGAATTCATTTTTTAAAATATGGAATTCTAGTATTCATCACAGGGCTGCTGCTGCTGCTGCTGCTAAGTCACTTCAGTTGTGTCCGACTCTGTGCGACCCCATAGACAGCAGCCCACCAGGCTCCCCCGTCCCTGGGATTCTCCAGGCAAGAATACTGGAGTGGGTTGCCATTTCCTTCTCCAATGCATGAGAGTGAAAAGTGAAAGTGAAGTCGCTCAGCCGTGTCCGACTCTTAGCGACCCCATGGACTGCAGCCTACCAGGCTCCTCCATCCATGGGACTTTCCAGGCAAGAGTACTGGAGTGGGGTGCCATTGCCTTCTCTGCATCACAGGGCTAGGGAATATGAATTCCCATTGGAAGAACCCTGCACGTGGTTCTGAAGCAGCCAGCTAGGTGATGGTTTAAAGGTGGGCCTCGGGGATTGATGCCTTGCTCCTTAAGGATCAGAAGGTGAATAAGAGTTTCAATTTTAAATCTATGTTAGTAGCCATGGAACGCTAGGAAGGAAATGAAATTCCACAACCTGTTTCCTTATTTATTGTTGTTGTTGTTCAGTTGCTCAGTCGTGTCTGACTCTTTGCGACCCTGTGGACTGCAGCATGCCAGGCTTCCTTGTCTATCACTGTCTGCCAGAGCTTGCTCAAACTCATGTCCATTGAGTCAATGATGCCATCCAACCATATTGTCCTCTGTCATCCCCTTCTCCTCCTGCCTTCAATCTTTCCAAGCATCAGGATCTTTTCAAATGAGTCACCTCTTTGCATCAGGTGGCCAAAGCGTTGGAGCTTCAGCTTCAGCATCAATCCATCTAATGAATATTCAGGGTTGATTTCATTTAGGATTGACTGATTTGATCTCCTTGCAATCCAAGGGACTCTGAAGAGTCTTCTCCAATGCAACAATTCAAAAGCATCAATTCTTCAGCACTCAGCCTTCTTTATGGTCCAACTCTCTCATCCATACATAACTACTGAGAACACCATAGCTTTGACTAGACAGACTTATGTCATCAGAGTAATGTCTCTGCTTTTTAATATGCTGTCTTGTTTGGTCATAGCTTTTATTCCAAGGAGCAAGCATCTTTTAACTTCATTGCTGCAGTTACCATCTGCAGTAATTTTGGAGCCCAAGAAAATAAAATCTGTCACTGTTTCCATTGTTTTCCCATCTGTTTGCCATGAAGTGATGGAACCGGATGCCATGATGTTAGTTTTCTGAATGTTGAGCTTTAAGCCAACTTTTTCACTCTCCTCTTTCACTTTCATCAAGAAGCTCTTTACTTCCTCTTTGCTCTCTGCCATAAAGGTGGTGTCATCTGCATATCTGAGGTTATTGATATTTCTCCTGACAATCTTGATTCCAGCTTGTGCTTCATCAAGCCCAGCATTTCTCATGATATACTCCTTATTTATAAGCCGGGCAAATAAACCTGCTGAAGGTGATGATATGAGAATTCATTGTAATCTGGGTACCAGTTACTTGGGCCATTGCCTAGCATAACAGATAGAAATGGAAATGGTAACAATTACCATCATCAGTTCAATTCAGTTCAGTTCAGTCACTCAGTTGTGTCCAACTCTTTGTGACCCCATGAATCGCAGCACGCCAGGCCTCCCTGTCCATCACCAACTCCCGGAGTTCACTCAGACTCACGTCCATAGAGTCAGTGATGCATCCAGCCATCTCATCCTCTGTCGTCCCCTTCTCCTCCTGCCCCCAATCCCTCCCAGCATCAGAGTCTTTTCCAATGAGTCAACTCTTCGCATGAGGTGGCCAAAGTACTGGAGTTTCAGCTTCAGCATCATTCCTTCCAAAGAAATCCCAGGGTTGATCTCCTTCGGAATGGACTGGTTGGATCTCCTTGTAGTCCAAGGGACTCTCAAGAGTCTTCTCCAACACCACAGTTCAAAAGCATCAATTCTTCAGAGCTCAGCTTTCTTCACAGTCCAACTCTCACATCCATACATGACCACTGGAAAAACCATAGCTTTGACTAGACGGACCTTTGTTGGCAAAGTAATGTCTCTGCTTTTCAATTACCATCATACTTATGTATTAAATTCAGAAATATTTAGGCTGTATGTGGCAGAATGAAAGCATAATAGTAGGATGATAATACATTCTGCCTCAGGCACAATATAGTTTCAAATATTGACTTCTTTTGTTATTATGTGTACCTCCCTTCACAGCTCTCAAAAGTCTATGGCCCTGTGTTCACTGTGTATTTTGGCATGAAGCCCATTGTGGTCTTGCATGGATATGAAGCAGTGAAAGAAGCCCTGATTGATCTGGGAGAGGACTTTTCTGGAAGAGGAGCATTTCCATTGGCTGAAAGAGCTAATATAGTAAACGGTATGTGTTAAGCATTGGCAATGGGAGTGGGCAGAATGGAAACAGGAATTTGAAGAGCTCTCCAGCAGAGCTTGGTCCATGTGGGGGGCTGCCAAGTGTCAGCTTACTTCTCCTCCCCTAGGACCTCCCTCCTAGTTCTGTTTCTTCTCCTGGTAGGAATCCTTTTCAGCAATGGGAAGACATGGAAGGAGATGCGGCGCTTCTCCCTCATGACCCTGAGAAATTTCGGGATGGGGAAGAGGAGCCTTGAGGACCGAGTTCAAGAGGAAGCCCGCTGCCTGGTGGAGGAGTTGAGAAAAACCAGTGGTGAGCAATTCTATGCTCTGATAGCTCTATCTTTACTAGTCTTCTCTCTCTCCAATGATGCCTCTTGGAAGCATTTCCGGATGGGCCATATCTTTCCTATGGGTCATGACTGTCAGCCCTCATGTGGAGGAGAGAGAGTTTGAAGAAGAGAACCAAGCAGGCTTTTGTGTATCTATGCTTGCTGTGTGTGGACTTCTATGATTACACATACCATGCGGTTACAAAAAGTCATTTATTCATAGTGTCTCCTGAGCCCTGTTTTAATAGCAGAAATCACTAAGAATAGTTTTGAATCATTTCATGAAAGAGAGAACAGTGGTTTTCCTGTATCACAAATGTGATTGTCTGTTTTAGAGCATTTCACCAGGGAATACTTGTTAAGAGGACAGGGTGAGAATGACTTCCTCATGCCCTTATGGAGCATGAAACAAGTGTCATATGTATTTACTTAATTGAACTATATTCTTATATTCTGTCTCACAGACACATCTGAGAGTTATTCCAGGACCCAGGCCTGAAGTTCTGGCCAATAGTTATGTCATCTATGATTTCAGTCCATTAGGAATATCTATCTCAGTGAAGTTCTCCTCAATCATGAGTTCTCTGTAAAGGCATGAGTGCTTGCTAAGTCCCTTTGGTCATGTCCGACACTTTGTGACCTTATGGACTGTAGCCCACTAGGCTCCTCTCCTCATAGGATTCCCCTTACAAGAACACTGGAGTGTGTTGCTGTCCCCTCCTCCAGGGTATCTTCCTGACTCGGGGATTGAACCCATGTCTCCCTCTTAAGTCTTCTGCATTGGCGGGCAGGCTCTTTACCATTAGCTCCACCTGGGAAGCCCTCTCTGTAAAGACAGCACTATTTAAACATATCAGCATCAATGATTTTTGCTACTCAATACTCACTATATTTATATTTTGAAAAAATATATGCTACACATATTCAGCACAATACACCAAACCAAGTGATTAATATGAAATGTTTTATTTAACTATATTTCAACCTAATTAATACCTTTTTACCCTGTCTTCTCGAACTAGAATTTGACTCTGTTTTCAGTTTACCAAACTTTGCTCCATAATTATTGGACTTTGATAACAAATTTATGGTAAATATTTACTTCCCACTACCAGGTACAAAATGTTTGTCATAATGACTCTGATTTTTCAGCTTGTATTACAAATTACAGTCTTATTTTTTTTCTTCAGAATTAAAGTACTTTTATAGTAAACAACATATAACATGAGATCTATCCTCTTAACATATTATTGTGTGCAGGACAGTATTATTAACTATAATCACACAGTGAAAAGTGAAGTCACTCAGTCATGTCCGACTCTTAGCGACCCCATGGAGTGTAGCCTACCAGGCTCCTCCATCCATGGGATTTTCCAGGCAAGAATACTGGAGTGGGTTGCCATTTCCTTCTCCAGAAGATCTTCCTGACCCAGGGATTGAACCCAGGTCTCCCGCATTGTAGGCAGATGCTTTACCGTCTGAACCACCGGGGAAGTTAATCACACAGTAGGCCTTTAGAACTTTCATCCTTCATGAATGATACTCTCTACCCATCGAACTCTCCATTTTCTTTCCCTAGGCCCTGCTAACCAGCAATCTACTTTCTATTTCTGTGAGTTTGACTTCTTTGGCTACTTCATTTAAGTGAAATCATGCAACATTGGTCCTTTCATGACTGACTTTTCTATTTAGCAAAATATGCTCATGGGTCATCTACATTGTAGTATGTGACGAGATTTATTTCATGTTTATGAGTGAATAGTACTCCACTGTGTGTATTTATATATTTTCTTTTTTTGCTAATTATTGAGGGTATTTAGGTTCTTTCCATCCCATGGCTATATCTATTTGAGATCCCAAATCAGTTCAGTTCTTTTGAATAAAACTCATAAATGGGACTTCTGGGTAATATAGTAATTGTATTGAATATTTCTGTATTTTGAGGAGCTTCCACAGTCAAAATATGAACACAAGGGCTGGTCCAACCACACCATTGGTTATTAATTAGCTGAGACCAGCACAAAACTTAATGATTAGTGATGTTAACATTGTCTTAGATACCTATTGACCAATCTTCTTTATTTTTTTAAATGAACACAAGTTAAAGATATTATATAACTCATTAATGAGGAAATAAGTTACAACAAGTAGTAACAGAGTGTTCCAACCAGGTTACAGGACAAGGGTGGAAAAGTACAGATTTATTTAGAGTGAAAAAATGTTGATATAAATGTGCAAACGAAGACAAAACTATCTAGGAAAGTCAACTAAATCTCTACAGAACAGAGTTTGTATGTCTAGAGACAAGAATTATTTTGTGTCACTATCTATTGTTGAAAATTGAAAAAGTTGCAAAATATCTCCCATAGAATTACAGAAGAGTGAACTATATAGATAGTGCAAAGTTTTCTACTGAACCATACATTTTCCCTACATGGTAGCTGTCAATACACCTACATATCCAGGTTTTTTAAAAAATCAACTTCCTGAATGGATGTGGTCTATACTCAATATTTCCCCCCAGGTTCATTGAGATATAATTGATACTGTGTAAGTTTAAACTATACAATATGTTGATTTTATATACTCATATATTGAAATAGATTACTACCATAGCACTGTCTAGCACCTCCATCAAGTCTACCTTTCTTTAGAAAACATATAAAATCTAATTTCTCAGCAATTTTTTGATATGTAATATGGCTATGTTAACTCTATTAATACTGTTGTGTATTAGATTCCCCAGAACAAATTCATTTTCTAACTGGAAATCTGTACTCTTTGAGCAACATCTCCTTATTTCCCCAACCTCCTGCCCCCTAAAAACTGTCCTTCTACTCTGTTTCTATGTGTTAGTATTTTGTTTTTATTTTTGTTTTTTACATTCCACATATAAGTGATTTCATATAGTATTTGTTTTGTCTGTCTTATTTCACTCAGCATAATGTGCTCATGATCCATTCAGTGGTAGCAAATACAAGGATTTACTTCCTCTCATGGATGAATAGTATTCCATTGTGTGTGTATATGTATATATCACTCAAGCGCTGCACTTAAAGTGATATATATACAGTAGACACTTGAACAGTGTGGGTTTGAACTCATTGGTCTACTGATATGTGTATATTTTCCAGTAAGTATTTGCTACAGTACCACATGATTCATGCTTGGTTGGGTCCTGGAACATGTAACTGCAGATGTGGAAGGCCAACCGTAAAGTTGTACATGGACTTTCAACTGTGGCCGTGTGGGATGGGGGTCAGTGCTCCATTCCCATGTTGTTCAAGGGTCAGCTCTTTGTGTGTATACTTATTTTTTCTTTATCCATTCAACAGTTGATGGAGACTTAGTTTGTCTCCACATCTTAGATATGTAAATAATGCTGCAATAAACATGAAGTATAGAAACCTCTATGATATTCTGTTTTCATTTCATTCAGAAGTAGCAATGCTGGATCATATAGTAGTTCTATTTTTAATATATAGAAGACTTCCACACTGTTTTACATAGTGACTGTAGAAGTTTACATTCACTCCAATAGTGTCATGGTAATGCTGAGAACCTTTTATGCACTTGGCCATTTGCATGTCTTTTGGCAGATGTCTGTTCAGTTCCTCTGCCCACTTTTAGCCAGGTTGCTTTTCTTTTTATTGTGTTGTATGAGTTCTCTACATATTTTGGATATTAACCCCTTATAAGAAATATGGTTTGCAAATATTTTCTCACATTTTGTAGGTTTCCTTTCATACTTATTTTGCTCTGCAGAAAAGCTTTTTAGTTTGATGTAGTCCCATTAGTTTACTTTTTATTTTGTTGCTTGTGCTTTTGATGTCACATTTAAAAAATAACATTGCCAAAACCATTCTCAAGGAGTGTTTTCTCTAAGTTTAATTCTAGTAGTTTTATGCTTTCAGGTTTTCCACTGAAGTCTTTAATCCACTTAAAATTAACTTTTATGAGTGGTAAAGATAGGGGTCTTGTTTCATTCTTTTGCATGTGAATTTGTAGTTTTCCTAACACTATTTATTGAAGAGACTATCCTTCTCCACTGAGTATTCTTGGCTCCCTTGTCAAATATTAGTTGATAATATATGTATATGGGCTTATTGCTGGGCTCTGAATTCTGTCGCATTGGTTTATGTGTTTGTTTTTATGCCAGTACAATATTCTTTTGATATCTTAGCTTTGTAATATGATTTGAAATCAAAAATTTTAATATGTTCAGCATTTTCCATTCTTCTTGGGACTTCTTTGGGTATTTGGGGTCTTTTTCTAATTCCATGTGGATTTTTAGAATGATTTTTTTGTATTTCTGTAAGAAATGCCATTAGAATTTGATAGAATTTGATGAAATTACAATGAATCTACAGACTGCTTTGGATATTATGGAGATAATAATAGTATTAATACTTCTGATTCATGGATACTAAACAGCTATTCATGCCTTATTTAATTATTTTCATCATTGTCTTTGAGAGATCTGTATAAACACTATTATTTCATTGGTTAAATTTATTCTTAAGCGTTTTATCATTTTATTGTGAGAAAAATGGGATTGTTTTCTTTATTTCTTTTAGACAGTTTGTTTTTAATGTACAGAAATGCAAATCATTTTTTATGTTGACTTCATATCCTGCGACTTTACTGAATTCACTGACTAGTTCTAATAGTTTTTAGTAGGGTCTTTAGGGTTTTCCATATATAAGATCATAGCATGTGTAAGAAGACTTTTTTTACTTCTTCCTTTTCCTTTATGTGTGTATGCATGCTCAGTCGTATCTAACTCTACAACCCTAGAGTCTGTAGCCCATCAGTCTTTTCTGTCCATGGAATTTTCCAAGCAAGAATACTGGAGTGGGTTGCCACTGAGAGACTGCTGGGGCTAGGATTCAGGTACTATATTGAATAGGAGTGGTAAGAGTGGGCATTCTTATTGTTCCTGATCCTAGAGGGAAAGCTTTTGATCTGTCACCTTTGAGTACAATGTTAGCTGTGGGGTTGTCGTAGATCACTTTCAGTTGTAATGTCTCATTTTTTATGTTGACTTCATACCCTGCAACTTTACTGAATTCACTGATTAGTTCTAAGCTTTTAGTAGGGTCTTTAGGGCTTTCCATACATAAGATCGTAAGATGTGCAAGCAGACAGTTTTTACTTCTTCCTTTTTCTTTGGGCACATTTTATTTCTTTTTGAGGAGCGATAGCTGTGGCCTGAACCCCCAGTACTATGTTGAATAGGAGTGGTAAGAGGGGACAATCTTATATTTTTCCTGATCCTAGAGGAGAAGCTTCAGACTGTCACCTTTGAGTATGATGTTAACTGTAGGTTTGTCATATATCACTTTATTATGTTGAGTAATATAGAAGTGTTTTTATCAAAAAGAATTTCTAATTTTGTCAAATGCTTTTTCTACATCGATTGTGTTGATTTTTGCTTTTCATTTTAATAATGTGATATATTGCATTGATAAATTTGCATATGTTCAAAAGAGTTTGAGAAGGATTGGCAATGTTTGTAATCCTTAAATGTTTGTGGAATTCACCAGTGAAACCATCTGGTTCTAGGCTTTTTTTGGTGTTGGGTTTTGATTACTGATTTGACAGCCCTATCATTTTTGCTTTGTGAGATTTTCTGTTTCTTCATAATTCAGTCCTAACAGCTTGTCTATCCATTTCTTCTATGCTATACAATTTGTTGACGTCATAGTAGTTGCTTCAACATTTTTTGTATTTCTGTGGTATCAGTGGTAATGTCATCTTCACTTCTGATTGTTTTTCATTTGAATTTTCTCTTTTTTAATTAAAAAATTTTAAATAGCATTTGTTATTTTGAGTGAGGCTTTCTTGTACACCTTTTCATCCATTTATTTATTTGTTGTGTTTTGGCTGCATGGCATGTGGGATCTTTGTTCCCTGACCAGGGATCAAACACATGCCCCCAGTATTGGAAGTGCAGTCTCAACTATTAGACTGCCAAGGAAGTCCCTGCCTTCTCTCTCTCTCTTTTTTAGATAATCTAGGTAAAGGTTTGTCAGTTTATCTTTGAATTTCTATGCTAGAGGTAATGGTGGTTTATGTACCACCTCTACATTACTGTGTTATTCTGGATTCGTCTATATATTTACCTATATCAGCAAGCTTTATACTTTTGTGTTTTTGTGTTGCTGTTCTGTGTGCCCTATTGTTTCAACTTTAATGACATGTTTTAGCATTTCTTGTAAGACATGTCTAGTGGTGATGAACACCTTCAGCTTTTATTTGTCCTTTTTTGGAGAATTGTTTTGCCAAATATGTTAAGAGTTCTCTTGGTTGACAATTTTTTTTTTTTTGCTTTATCATCCCACTCATTTCTGGCCTCCAACATCTCTGCTTAGAAACCTGTTGTTAGTTGTATGATGCTTCTGTTGTAAGAGACAAATCACTATTTTCTTGCTGCTATCACACTTCTCTCTTTATCTTTGACTGTTGACAATTTGATTATAATGTATTTCAATGTGGATTCTTTTGTTCATCCTAGTTAGAGTGTGTTGGCCTTCTAGAATCTGAGCATCAGTTTTCCCCCTGATATGGAAAGTTTTTGCCACTATTTCTTCAAATAAGCTTTCTGTCCCTTTCTATCTCTCTTCCCCATAATATGCATATTGATATAATTATTGGTGTTCTGTAAGTTCCTTAGGATTTCTTCATTCTTTTTCATATTTTTCCCTTTTGATCTTCTGATTAAATAATATTAGCATGGGCTTAGTTACTCTGAAGCATACGGGATCTTAGTTTCCCAGCTGGGAAGGGAACCCATGTCTCTTGCATGTGAAGGCAGATTCTTAACCATTGGACTACCAGGGAAGCCCTTGTTTGATTCTTTTTTGTGTTTTGTCTCTTTGTTGACAGTTTCATTTTGTTCATGTATCATCCTCTTGAACTGATGAAGCATCTTTATCACATTAAAAAAATTTTTTTGTTCATATAATTAATATCTCCATTTCTTTAGGATCAGTTTCCAGAGATTTATTTTCTACCTTTGAGCCATGTTTCCTGCTTCTTTTGGTGTTTTGGAACTTCATGTTAAAATCCAGGATTTTGAACAAAAATTGCCAACCCTCCCACTCTTTCTTTTTTCTTAAATGGGTAGTTCACAGCTCATTCTGCCTTCTTTTTTAATTATTTAAATTTAATTAATTTATTTTAAATTGGAGGATAATTGCTTTACATTATTGTGGCCCAGTCTTTATATGAGGCAAAACTCTCACCAGGTATCTTGGCTAGGGATTCTGGGGGCCTCTGAAATCTTTTTCTTTTGAAAATGAAGATGCAGGTTCTCTGGGCTTGAGTGCAGAATTTCACAATTAGTGAAGCTTGCCAAATTCATTTCAGGTAATCTCTTGTTCCCTTTGTTTTCTGTCTGCAGCAAGTTCCCCCTTAGTACCCTGAATCAGATGAGACAGACACCATTCCCTTGGGTAGCCCTGCAAAAGGCCAGAGCACCAGGTGCAAGCCCTACTCCTCTCCCATCCCCTTCAAGAAAAAGCCTGAAGTGGTTCACTTTCTCTAGATTGTGCCAAGCCACGCTGGCCATAGCAAACCACTATACTCACTTTCCTTTATTCTCAGTGGTCCCAGACATCCATACTATGCTCGTTCTGAGAGTACCCCAAGTTAGTTAAGACAGAAACCATTTCCTAAAGAAGCCCCTGAAAAGTCAGTTCATTGGATGCATGCTTCATTCTTCTCTTTCCTGCAATGGAGTAGTCACCACCTTGGCCATTCTCCTCCAGCATTGATTGAGTTGTGCCAGGTTGGGGGAGTTGCTAATACAGGAAAAATGAAATTGCACTTCTATAATTTTAATATGGCTGTTCTTAGCTGTGTACTCATCTATGGTACTGCAACACTTAACTGGATTCTGAAAACTTGATTAAAATTTTTACTGCATTTATCATTTCTAAATCAGTGATTCTATGGGAGAACAAGGACTAGGTCACCATCTTCCTGATGTCACTCTGTCAGTATATTTTCTTATTCAAGTAATTATTAATCTATAGATATGAACATTTTATCTCTCCACATAATGAATTTTCATTGATTATTTCATTGCAGCAATTTTGTTTTATAGATTTCCTACCAAAAAAGAAAACTTTTCCTCTAATGTGATTTCTTTACTGGAAATATGATAATCTTGATTTAAATGATGCATTTAAAACTGATTGAAATATACTATTCTGTTGCTAGCTACACAGAACAATATCCCAGATGTTCACATAGGGCAACTCTGCCCAAATAATTAATTTTTGATCTGAAAGGAAATGATTAACATTTAATTCCTAAGGAGACAGTTTAAAATTTTTTCATCAATTTACCTTTTTCTGCTTCATTTACCTCAGATTTATGTTTGAAATAGAAATTTTACATTTTATTCATATTTTTCTATGATCCAGCATATGTTGGCAATTTGATCTCTGGTTCCTCTGCCTTTTCTACATCCAACTTGTTCATCTGAAAGTTCTTGGTTCATGTACTGCTGAAGCCTAGCTTAAAGGATTTTTTGGATGATAGAAAAGGCAAGGGAATTCTAAAAAATTCATCTGCTTCTGCTTCATTGACTCTTCTAACATTTTTAACTGTGTATTGTTGTTTAGTCCCTTGGTTGCGCGTGACTCTTTGCAACGCCATGGACTGCAGCATGCCAGGCTTCCTTGTCCTTCACCATCTCCTGGAGCTTGCTCAAACTTATGTCCATTGAGCCAGTGATGCCATCCAACCATCTCATCCTCTGTCATGCCCTTCTCCTCCTGCCTTCAATCTTTCCAAGCATCAGGGTCTTTTCAAATGGGTCAGCTCTTGGCATCAGGTGACCGAAGCACTGGAGCTTCAGCCTCAGCATCAGTCCTTCCAAAGAATATTCAGGGTTGATTTCCTTTAGATTGACTGATTTGGTTTCCATGTAGTCCAAGGAACTCCCCCACAGTCTTCTTCAACACCACAGTTCAAAAGCATCAACTCTTCCACATTCAGCCTTCTTTATGGTCCAACTCTCACATCCATACATAACTACTGGAAAAACCATAGCTTAGACAAGATGGAATTTTGTTGCAAAGTAATGTCTCTGTTTGTTACTATGCTATCTAGGTTTGTCATAGCTTTTCTTCCAAGGAGCAATTGTCTTTTAATTTCATGGCTTCAGGCACCATCTGCAGTGATTTTGGAGCCCCCCAAAATAAAGTTTGTCACTCTTTCCATTGTTCCCCATTTATTTTTCATGAAGTGATGGGACCAGATAGTATGATCTTTGTTTTTTTTATGTTGAGTTTTAAGCCAACTTTTTCACTCTGCTCTTTCACCTTCATCAAGAGACTCTAGTTCTTCACTTTCTGCCATAAGGGTTGTGTCATCTGCATATATGAGATTATTGATTTTTCTCCTAGCAATCTTGATTCCGGCTTGTGCTTCATCCAGCCCAGCATTTCCCATTATGTACTCCTCATAGAAGTTAAATAAGCAGGGTGACAATAGACAGCCTTGTCATACTTCTTTCCCAATTTTGGAAAGTCTGTTGTTCTATGTCCAGTTCTAACTGTTGCTTCTTGACCTGCGTACAGGTTTCTTAGGAAGCAGGTGAGGTGGTCTGGTATTTCCATCTCTTTAAGAATGTTCCAGTTTGTTGTGATCCACACAGTCAAAGGCTTTTAGTGTAGTCAGTGAAGCAGAAGTAGATGTTTTTCTGGAATTCTCTTGCTTTTTCTAAGATCCAATGGATGTTGGCAATTTGGCCTCTTGTTCCTCTGCCTTTTCTAAATCCAGCTTGAACATCTGGAAGTTCTTGGTTCACATACTGTTGAAGCTTTGCTTGGAGAATTTTAAGCATTATTTTGCTAGCATGTGAAATGAGTGAAATTGTGCAGTAGTTTGAATATTCTTTGGCATTGCCTTTCTTTGGGATTGGAATGAAAACTGACCTTTTCCAGTCCTGGGGCCACTGCTGAGTTTTCCAAATTCGCTGGTATATTGAGTGCAGCGCTTTAACAGCATCATTTTAAGGATTTGAAATAGCTCAGCTGGAATTCCATCACCTCCAGTATCTTTTTCACATAATGTTTCCTAAGGCCCACTTGACTTCACACTCCAAGATGTCTGGCTCAAGGTGAGTGGCCATACCATCGTAGTTATCTGGGTCATTAAGATCTTTTTTGTATAGTTCTTCTGTGTATTCTTGCTACCTCTCATAATATCTTATGGCTCTGTTAGGTCCATGCCATTTCTGTTCTTTATTGTGACCAACTTTGCATGAAGTGTTCCTTGGTATCTCTAATTTTCCTGAAGAAATCTCTAGTCTTTCTCATTCTATTGTTTTCCTCTATTCCTTAGCATTGATCACTTAGGAAGGCTTTCTTATTTCTCCTTGCTATTCTTTGGAACTCTCATTCAGGTGGGTAAAATTTTCCTTTCTCCATTGACTGTGTGGCTCACAACAAACTGTGGAATATTCTTAAGGAGATGGGAATACCAGATCATCTGATATGGATTGACTGGTTTCATCTCCTTGCTGTCCAAGGGACTCTCAAGAGTCTTCTCCAGCACCACAGTTCCAAAGTGTCAGTTCAACTCTCAGCCTTCTTTATTGTCCAACTCTCACATCTATACATGACTACTTTAAAAACCATAGCTTTGACTATATGGACCTTTGTGGGCAAAGGGATGTCTTTGCTTTTTATTTATTATTTTTTTAATATAAATTTATTTATTTTAATTGGAGGTTAATTACCTTACAATATTGTACTGGTTTTGCCATACATCAACATGAATCCGCCACAGGTATACATGTGTTCCCCGTCCTGAACCCCCCTCCCTCCTCCCTCCCCATACCATCTCTCTGGGTCGTCTCAATGCACCAGCCCCAAGCATCCAGTATCATGCATCGAACTTGGACTGGCGCCATTCTCCCAAATCATCCCACCCTCTCCCTCTCCCACAGAGTCCAAAAGACTGTTCTATACATCTGTGTCTCTTTTGCTGTCTCGCATCACTCATTATCAGAGAAATGCAAATCAAAACCACAATGAGGTACCATTTCACGCCAGTCAGAATGGCTGCAATCCAAAAGTCTACAAGCAATAAATACTGGAGAGGCTATGGAGAAAAGGGAACCCTCTTACACTGTTGGTGGGAATGCAAACTGTCTCTGCTTTGTAAAACACTGTCTGGCTTTGACATAGTTATTCTGCCAAGGAGCTAGCATATTTTAATTTTGTGGCTGCAGTCTCTGATTTTGGAGCTAAAGAGCATGAAATTGACACTGTGCCCACTTTGTGCCAGTCTATTTGCCATGAAGAGATAGGATCAGATGCCATGATCTTAGTTTTTTGAATATTGAGTTTTAAGCCAGGTTTTTTCACTCTCCTCTTTCACCTTCATCAAGAAGCTCTTTAGTTCTTCTTCACTTTCTGTCATTAAAGTGGTAACATCAACACTGAACATGCTTTGGAAGGACTGATGCTGAAGCTGAAGCTCCAATACTTTGGCCAACCCAATGTGAAGAACTGACTCATTGGAAAAGACCCTGATGCTGGGGGAAATTGAGGGCAAGAGGTGACAGAGGATGAGATGATTGAATGATATCACTGACTCAATGGACATGAGCTTGAGCAAAGTCAGGGAGATTGTGATGGACAGAGAAGCCTGGTGTGCTGCAGTTTGTGAGGTCACAAAGAGACAGACATGACTTAGTGACTGAACAATAACAACAATTTATATTTTAGACAAGAAACCCATTTTATAAAAAGTTATTTTTCTTTTTCTCATTTATTTTATTTGTTTTTTATTGGAGGATTTTTGCTTTACAATGTTGTGGTGGCCAACATAGTTCATTTGTATTAGTTTTTTCTCATACAGCATGGATACTTGCTGCTTTTTAAATTAACCTCCAATTAAAATAAATAAATTTATATTTTAAAAACAGACGGAGCTGGTGCATGGGGATGATCCGGAGAGATGATATTGGGTGGGAGGGGGGAGGGAGATTCAGGATTGGGAGCTTGTATACACCCGTGGTGGATTCATGTCAATGTATGACAATACCAATACAGTATTATAAAGTAAAATAAAGTAAAAATAAAATTAAAATAAAATAAAATAAAATAAATAAGACAAGAAAAACAAATAAATAAAACTTACCCTTTAGCACAGTTGTGACAAGAAAAAAAAAAAAAAAAGACAAAAAAAAAATCTGTTCCTTTAAATACATGAATTCACCTACAGTCTCTGTTTAACTTCCATGTTGATTCTAGAGATGATTCTTTCAACTATTCATTATATAAAGCATTTTGAGGTTCTCAACTATTCTCTCTTTTTCTTTATCAGTGCTTTATTTTCTACAGGCTTTGCAAACAGATAATATTCAGCGCTGATAAATTTAGGTTATTAAATGATATAAAAATAGTATTTTAAACTGTTTTCCCCCCCTTCAACTTAACAGACCCCTTAGGTGAAGAGTACAAGTTAAAACAGTGGATTTTAATTGACTTTTTTTTTTTTTTCCCAAAAACCATTATTTACATAGCTAGGGTGAAATGACCTACTGAGGTTAAGGTAAAAGTGATGTGTTGATTTTACACATGTGGAATACTTTGCTATTAAGGCAATTAGCTGGTAAAATATTGCTTTGTGACAATGATAGTCACTCAGTTGTGTCCGACTCTTTGCAACCCCATGGACTATCCATGGAATTCTCCAGGCCAGAATGCTGGAGTGGGCAGCCTTTTCCTTCTCCAAGGGATCTTCCCAACCCAGGGATCGAACCTAGGTCTCACACACTGCAGGCAGATTCTTTACTAACTGAGCCACAAGGAAGCCCAAAATACTGCTTTAGAGTTTCTAAAATTACCTTTACCTGTTATCTTAAATACAAATGTCTTGTGTATGTTTTAATGATGTGTTTAAATTATTTGTTATTCTTTAGGGCTGCCCTGTGACCCCACTTTCATCCTGGGCTGTGCTCCCTGCAATGTGATCTGCTCCATTATTTTCCAGAACCGTTTTGATTATAAAGATCCGATTTTTCTAGATCTAATGGAAAGATTGAATGAAATCCTCAGGATTCTGAGCTCTCCATGGGTTCAGGTGAGGCACAGGTCCTCTCTTCTCTGGGAATCATTTCTGCTCTTTTCTCCATGAGGTCCAGATACACCAAGCTGTGAGGTTAATGTGTGAACAGCGCAGTCTTGCCCAGAGCTTAGCATCATGGAGTGCTCATGTGGGGACGATGGTGGGGCCCTTTAATGATAGACAGGAAAATTTGTGCCCAGAATACAGAATTATAATTCAGTCCTATTGACACTGTTCAGTGGTTTTCCCACCAATTTTCAAAGCCACTTTCCATAAACTATTTTGGTAGCTTCCTCAAAGCATGCCTACAGCAGTAGAAGGACGTCCATGTCCTTCTGGAAAGCCTTCCATTGCCCACAAGCCTTGTCACCCAGTCACCACTTAAGGACTTCTTTGGCACATTAAGTTGGCAGAAATATCTGTGTTTGGAAAGGAAAAGGATGTCTCCTTCAACGGGGGAGAGTACTGCCAGGGGACACTAACTAGGATAGGAGTGTTTGGTGCTTCAACTGGCATCTTAACTGACAAGATAATTGCTTTGGGGATGACAAAGGTGATTGGGGTTGTTTGGTGTAGGAACCACAAACCAACATCACAGGTGTACCTTTGCTGAGCTGACATGTTCTGCCCTCTACCTAAAAGACAATGATGTGACCTTGCAGAGGTCACTTAATTGCTCTGGGGGCCAATGACTTTATCACACTGAGTTAAGTTTCATGGTTTTTTAGTATTGTTGCAGTCCTCAAATATGATCTTATGTTTGAGTCTATGAGACAACAGTAGAAACATCTGGGACCAGCTCTGGACTGTATGTCAGATTGTCCAAACTCTCTTAACTTCTGTTGTTTGTCATCTACAAAATGTGAGTCATAGTATTTCATGCCATCCCATATTTCATGGTGGAAGGGAAGAGTTGATATAAGAAAATGAGATAATTTTTATAACAGTGCTTTTATACTATACATATAATACATGATTATAGGAAATGATTATCATATTTGATACCTGGTCAGAATGTTCTCCCTCATAGATATCTATCAGTATAGCAAATTATTTACCTGTAAGGTAAGGATTTCCCTCAATACAGAGACCATATTATATTAATACTTATAATACCATTTCTGACAAGGTTTTGGCTTTTGGCATAGAAGTATTATTAAAGTGATCTTTATTTAATAAACAATTGTTTCTCTCCTAGGTTTGCAATAATTTCCCTGCACTCATTGATTATTTACCAGGAAGTCATAACAAAGTACTTAAAAATATTGCTAATTTAAAAAGTTATGTGTTGGAGAAAGCAATGGAACACAAAGCATCCCTGGATATTAACAACCCTCGGGACTATATTGATTGTTTCCTGATCAGAATGGAGCAGGTAAAATGTTAATGACAGTTCAGTTATCTGACCGATTGTGCATTCTGTGGTTCATTGACTAGTTCTGTATTTATCAGAGTTATTTTAATGGTCAGAGAAGCAATGCTGTCAAGCAGTTTAAATACATATTGTGTGCATGATAAGTAGAAAGTTGTTGTTTATTCACTAAGTTGTGTCCTATTATTTTGAGAAAATACAAAATATCATGCTGTAATATGAAGATGGTCATGGTAATTGCACACACTGTGTGAGGGAAAAGAATGACTTAAGGCAGCTGGCCTTCCTGTATGTCCAGTGGTTGGAAATATAATAATATATTTGCATTGAAAGACAGGGGAGGGAATTTCAGATGGGTATATGCTGTATTCAGCAGTGCAGAGAAGTGTGATGGGAAAGAGTAGGTGGATGGAAGAGAGAAACCTTAATTGAGTGTAAAGTAAAATGGATTGACATAGATATGGAGTTGGAAGTTGGTGTCTGCGAGGACCATTTGTGGAAAAGACTGTTTTTGCCACGTGAATCATCTTGACATCCTTGTTAGAAATCAGTTGACTCAAAATGTGGGGGTTTATTTGTGTAATCTCAATTCTATTTCGATAATCTCTGTCAGTCCTTATGTCAATATCACATCATCTAGCAGTCTTAATTATTAGCTTTGTAGTTAGTTTTGAAATTGAGACGTCCTTTAACTTTGTTGTTCTTTCTCAAGATTGTTTTGGCTTTTGTGGTCTCTTAAACTTCCATGTGGATATTAGAATAAACTTGTCAGTTTATACCAAGAAAGTGATTTTGCTAGGGATTGCAAAATTTTAGTGAGCCTATGCCTCTGTAGTGTTAACTTCATGTGTGTTCCTCAGTGTTTTTCTCCCTCCTTAGATGGGGCAGGAAAGCGAGAGTGGGCCAGAGCTGGGAATTTCACTTCTCCCACAGCTAGAGCTAACTGGATGGCAGATTTCTCTACCCTCAGGTCGGTTAGTGTCTGATAAAACCCCAGCAGGTGAGGCTCTGGTTAACTAGCTTCTCTTGAGGACAGGCCTTCTTAAGACTTTATTTGGCTACTCAATCTTGCAATATCTTTTTTCTTCTTTCACATTCAACATATTTGTGTATTTGGGTCTTAAGTGACTTTCTTGTAGACAATGTCGATTTTTATTTCTAATTTGAGGAATTAATATAATAAACATATAACATATTAGCTTGAGATGTACAACATAAATATTCAATATATGCATGCGTTGCAAAATGATCACCAAGATAAGTCTAATTAACATCCATCTCACATATAATTGCATTTTTTTCTTGTGATAAGAATTTTTAAGATTTACCCTCCTAGCAACTTGCAAATTTACAATACAGTATTAACTACAGTTATCATGCTGTATAGTATATCTCTAGGACTTATATGTATTTTACAACTGGAACTTTGTACTTTTTGCCCACGTTCATTCACTTTGACCCCTCTTCATCTCTGACAGCCACCAGTGCGTTCTCTGCCTTATGAGTTCAGGTTTTTATTTTATAGTCCACATATCTGTGCATGCTCAGTCGCTCAGTTGTATCCGACTCTTTGCGACCCCATGGACTGTAGCCCACAAAGCTCCTCTGTCCATGGGATTCTCCAGGCAAGAATACTGAATAAGTTGCCATTTCCTACTCCAGGGGATCTTCCTGACCCAGAGATCAAACCCAGGTCTCTTGTGTCTCCTGCTTTGGTAAGCAGATTCTTTACCACTGCACCACTGGGAAAGCCTGTAGTCCACGTATAGGTGAGATAATATGATATTTTATTTTCTCTTCCTGATTTATTCCATTTAGCATAATGCCTTCAAGTCCCATCCATGCAATCATAAGTGGCAGGATTTCCTTCCTTTTTATGGCTATAGTATATTCCATATAAATAGGATATTTATCTACACAGTTTATAACGATCAGATGTAGTGAATGATTTACTTCAGGATACTACTTTTTATTGTAAAACGTACAATACCAGAAACTTTCTGGTAAGTTTTTAAATTTTTATGGTATTGTACTTTTAGCTCCTGAATTTCTATTGGTTCTTTATTACAATGCTGTTCTCATTATTGATATTCCCTAATGGTTCTTATACTTTTCTGATATTCTTAGTTCTTCATACATGGTTTCCTTCATCTCTTTGCACATACCTAAGACATGTATCTTATAGTTTTTAATCTAGTAAGTCCAGTGTCTGGGTTTCCTCAACAATGGTTTGTGTCAATTTTTTTTCAGTTGTTAATGGACCATACTTACATGATTTGTATAATATAATGTGGTAACTCTGGAAATAAAATTTTACACTCTTCTAACAATTGTTATTGTTATTTGATGAAGACGATATTAATTCCTTTGTGTAGTAACTTTTCCAGATTATTTTTGCCAAGACTATTTTCTTATCTTGTGTGGTCACTTGACTCTCTGTTCTGTTATCTCCATAGTCAGATAGTGACCTTACAGAGACTCTCTTAAATACCTGTACCTAAATATAAATGGGAAAAGAAAGCATTCTCTTTATGTTTTCAATGAAAGTCATGGAGTTGAAACAATGGCTACTTTCTGTGCCAGCCTCCAGTGTAGAAGAATGTGGTCCAGTTTCCTGTTCTGAGATCCACTGGCTACACCACAAATAAAGTCCACACTCTCCATAACTGTCTGCCTTGGAACTGGGTTATGAGAAATGTTAGTCAGCATGGGAGATGTCACATTCATCAGACACTGCACTTAAGCACATCAGCTGCAAGTGTCTAACTAGTTTCCAGAGTCCCAAAGTAGTTGCTCAGACGCTTTGTGTATGGCCACTTGTTGTTTCAGTGGAGAGATGGATTTTTGAAACTTCCTATCTGCCTTCTTTGTGACATTAATTCAGTAATGCTATCATAATGATACTGAGTGCTTTTGATCTATATCAAGGAAGGTTTTTTATTTGTATGCATGCTAAGTCACTTCAGTACTATCTGTGGACTACAGCCTGCCAGACTCCCCTGTCCATGGGATACTCCAGGCAAGAATACTGGAGTGGGTTGCCACGCACTCCTCCAAGAGATCTTCCCAACTCAGGGATCAAAACTGTGTCTCTTCCATCTAGCTGCACTGGCCATGGGTTCTTTACCACTAGCACCACCTGGGAAGCCCTTTATTTATATAGGTTTTCTTTAAGCTTTCAACATTGTTTTATATAATTCCTTTCAGCAGTATTTTCTATAGCCTAAGAATGATAGGCTATATACACATAATGACTTTATCTTCAAATCCAATTCAAGAAATCAAAATACTAGTACTGTTTTATGAGTTCACTGCCTTTCTTACTGACTTTAGAATAGCTTTGAGTTGACAAGCTTACAGCTTGTGTAAAGTCAAAGATGATAACTTTTTCTAAAAAGTATACTCATTCAGAGTGTTTGTTCTCCCTTGAGGGTGTTTATTACTTAATATTAGACATGGCACTAGACCACTGGAGGTTGCAAATGCATCATGAAATTAATACTGGCCTGACAGGTTCACAATGTTTTTGCATGTTAACAGTCCCTTCTACTCAGTATTTAAAACGGCCTGCTTACTTTTACTTGTCAAGTGCTTTTTATGTTTGTTTGTTTGAATTCTGTGAAAAATGCCCTTGGTAATTTGATAGGGATTACATTGAATCTCCAAGGAGATCCAACTAATCTATTCTAAAGGAGATCAGTCCTGGGTGTTCTTTGGCAGGAATGATGCTAAAGCTGAAACTCCAATACTTTGGCCACCTCATGCAAAGAGTTGACTCATTGGAAAAGACTCTGATGCTGGGAGGGATTGGGGCAGGAGGAGAAGGGGACGACAGAGGATGAGACGGCTGGATGGCATCACAGACTCGATGGACGTGAGTCTGAGTGAACTCCAGGAGTTGGTGATGGACAGGGAGGCCTGGCGTGCTGCAATTCATGGGATCGCAACAAGTCGGACACAACTGAGCGACTGAACTGAACTGAACTGAACTGAACATTGAATCTGTAGATTGCCTTGGGTAGTATACTCATTTTCACAATATTGATTCTTCTGACCCACGAACATGATATATCTCTCCATCTGTTTATGTCATCTTTGATTTTTTCATTGGGATCTTATAGTTTTCTGAGTACAGATCTTTTACCTCATTAGGTAGGTTTATGCCTAGCTACTTTATTCCTTTTGGTGTGAGTTTGTTTCCTTGATTTCTCATTCTGATCTTTCATTGTTAGTGTATAGGAATGAAAGAGATTTCTTTTCTATGTATTAATTTTGTATTCTGCAACTTTACTAAATTCATCAATGAGCTCTAGTAGATTTACGGTAGCATCTTTAGGATTTTCTGTGTATAATATCATGTATAATACCATTGGTTGCAATGTGGTGGGTGCATGCTTAGTCATGTTCAATCCATTGGTTATTTAATAACATATTGTTCAGCCTCCATTTGCTTGTGTTTTATACATTTTTTTTTCTGTAATTGATATCTAATCTCATAGCCTTATGGTTGGAAAAGTTTCTTGATATGATTTCAATTTTCTAAAATTTAATGAGCTTTGATTTGTGACCCAAGATGATATCCTGGAGAATGTTCCATGTGTGCTTGACAAAAAAGTGTATTCTGCTGCCTTTGAATGGAATTTCCAATTAACATCTAGGACAGTAAGTTTATCTAGTCTAATGGGTTATTTAATGCTTGTGTTTCCTTAATTTTCTGTCTGGATGATCTGTCCAGTGCTGTAAGTTTAAGTTGCCCACTATTATTTTGTTACTATAGATTTCCCCTTTAATGGCTGTTAGCATTTGCCTGGGAGAACCCACTCTAGTACTCTTGCCTGGAAAATCCCATGGACGGAGGAGCCTGGTAGGCTGCAGTCCATGGGGTCGCTAGGAGTTAGACACTATTGAATGTCGTGTCACTTTCACTTTTCACTTTCATGCACTGGAGAAGGAAATGGCAACCCACTCCAGTGTTCTTGCCTGGAGAATCCCAGGGATGGGGGAGCCTAGTGGGTTGCCATCTCTGGGGTTGCACAGAGTCAGACACGACTAAAGTGACGCAGCAGCAGCAGCAGCAGCAGCAGCAGCAGCAGCATTTGCCTGATATACTGAGGTGCTCCTATGTTGGGTTCATATGTATTTATAATTGTTACATCTTCTTGGATTGATCCTTGATCATTATATACTGTCCTTCCTTGTCTCTTGTAACAGTCTTTATTTAATTTATTTGTTTATCTTTATTTATTTGGCTGTGCCAGGTGTTAGTTGTGGCATGTAGGATCTTCTAATTGTGGCATGCGAACACTTAGTTGCAGCATGTGAGATTTAGTTCCCCAGCTAGGGATCAAACCTGGGCCCCCTGCATTGGGAGTGCAGAATCTTAGTCACTGGACCACCAGGGAAATCCCAGTCTTTATTTTAAAGTCTATTTTGTCCGATATGAGTATTGCTACTCCAGCTTTCTTTTGATTTCTATTTGTATGGAAATCACTTTCAATCTATCAAATACTTGTTTTGAGTAAGAAAGAGGAAGTGTACCAGTAGGCTTCAATTTATATCTTGTTGGCAAAAAAATTAAGCTGCATAGCCTGAAAGTGAATGTGTTAGTCACTCGGTTGTGTCTGCCTCTTTGCGACTTCATGGACTGTAGCCTACCAGGCTTCTGTCTGTCCGTGGAATTCTCCAGGCAAGAATACTGGAGTGGGTAGCCATTCTAATATCCAGGGAATGGAGAAGCTATTGCTTTCTCCAGGGGATCTTCCCTGCCCAGGAATCAAACTTGAGTCTCCTGCATTGGAGGAAGATTCTTTACTATCTGAACCACTACCTAAATGCAGAAAAGGCTGATGAATGGAACTTTTAGGCAAATGAGGAATAAGGCAGAAGAAAATGACATTTAAGTCAACTGATCTATAGTATTTTGTTTTTCTATACAGTGGTTTTTTTCCCTATAATTGCCTAGTAGTTTGTATGTTGCCTTAACTTTAAAACAATATGAGTTATTTTGGATTAAGGGCAATTCTGATAAACTAGCTTGTCAAACAATTTTATCAAATCATTCCTAGGAAAAACAAAATCAACTGGAGTTTACTTTGGAAAACTTGACAACCGCTGTATTTGACTTGTTTGGAGCTGGGACAGAGACGACGAGCACCACTCTGAGATATGGGCTCCTCCTGCTACTGAAGCACCCAGAGGTCACAGGTATGGTACATGGTGGGCAGGGTGACGGCAGAAGAGATATTGGAAAGAGACTGGGAGTGTTTTCCATCTTGTTGCTCTTAGAGAATTATGTAAATCTCTGTTTGAGCAGCTTAATGTTTTCAGATTTAATGAAGAGATGGTATTGGGACATCTTTACATAATACAGGAGGATGACAGACAGGAGTGAAACACTGTGGAAAATAACAAAAGCAATAAAGCAGCATCTGGATTTCATGGGAGATCATGTGTAGCAGGCACTCCCAGCATGAATTGGCCTGGGGCTGCATAATGTCTTTATTATGGAAAGGCCAATTTGTTGCCACCTCATTCTGAATATGCAATGTTCTAAAGTTTTCTAAAGGGAAAATGGAAGCTCTCCTTGTTGCTGCTGCTGCTACTGCTAAGTCGCTTCAGTCATGTCCGACTCTGTGTGATCCCATATGGCAGTCCACCAGGCTCCTCTGTCCCTGGGATTATCCAGGCAAAAATACTGGAGTGGGTTGCCATTTCCTTCTCTGGATACTCTCCTTACTGAAGCCTAAATGGAAATCCTAGAAATTTAGTGAGGTAGCCAGATATAACATCTACTTTCTGGGAAGTGATCTAAAAATTTAGATTCACAAGAAATTGTACTATTCAGGTTTAAGGTGCCTGTAAAGGTATTTTATTAGTCCAGAAGTCTGGTTCTAGAGAAACAGTGCTTGCCAAAATAAGAACTTTGGTGGTCTATAATTTTATCTTTTACAAAGAACATTATATAAGACATTTACATTTAAAGAGTTATGATTGTTCATGGCAATTTAGAAACAATGTCCTGTCGTGTGTCAGGATGTCTCTACAGTGACTATGAACTATTACAGATGAGAATCAGTCTTCTAAAATTGGACAAGAAGAAGCCAGGAAACAGCAACAGATAGATCTTTAACAAATTTCTAAAACACAGAGAACATATTGAGGGATGATGATAAAGTCAGTAGAGAAAATGAAGTTGTATCCTAAATATCAAAAAAGGAAGATACTTCCCTGCTAGCTCAGTTGGTAAAGAATCCACCTGCAATGCAGGAGACCCAGGTTTGATTTCCGGGTCAGGAAGGTTCCCCTGGAGAATGGATAGACTGCCCATCCAGTATTCTTGGACTTCCCTGGTAGCTCAGATGACAAAGAATCCATCTCCAATGCGGGAGGCCTGAGTTTGATCCCTGGGTTGGGAAGATCCCATGGAGGAAGGCATGGCAACCCACTATAGTATTCTTGCCTGGAGAATCCCCATTGACAGAGAAACTTGGAGGGCTACAGTCCATGGGGTCGCAGAGAGTCAGACACAATTGTGCGACTAAGCACAGCACAGAGAAGATTAAGTTGTGCCCTAAATATCAGGAAAGGAAGATACATAATTAGGAAAAGTTGTTTATATCCCTACCAGCCTGTAAGTTTCCACATTTAGAAGTAGCAGGTATCAAACAGAAGAGGGGGAGACAAAGGCTGATAAAAGTAGCTCATCTAGCCACAACTCTTTGACAACTCCTTAGTGGCTCAGAAGGTAAAGAATCTGACTGCAATGAAGGAGACCCAGGTTCGATCCCTTGGTCGGAAAGATCCCCTGGAGAAGGGAAAGGTAATCCACTCCAGTATTCTTCCCTGGAGAATTCCATGGACAGAGGAACCTGGAAGGCTACAGTCCATGGGATCACAAAGAGTTGGACATGACTGAGACACTAACACTTTCACTTTATTAGGTCACTGTCTTCTCCCAATAAGATGAGAGAGGTTTACTCTCTAGAGAAGTGGAATCTAAGAGGCCCTACACCCAGGACACTGGGCAGAGACAGGAAGAAATAGTGAGGTCACAGCGTGGAAGAAAATTTAGGGAAGAATCCACATCTTCAATTCAGACTCAGCTCCGTTCTGCATCCTGCTTCCTGAAATTCAGCAGCAAGAGAAAAACTCCAGAGAGTGAACACTCTGGAGAAAAGGCCTCTAAATATTGCCATGTAGATAGATAATTCTCTTGATGTGTCTAGCAGAGTGAATGAAATAAAAACATTCACCTCAAGATAGAGGGTCATGAAATTTCAGAACACCAGGATAAAAGAGAAAATTGCAAAAACTTTCAGAGAAATGTAGCAGGTCATAGATAAAGGATTAGAGTTCACAACAGCATCAGAATTCAAGAGCAACTATCAAACTGGGTATTGATTTTATAAAGGTATTTTCAGACCAGTGTGTCTGAAGGAGAAAAGGCCTCTAAATATTGCCATGTAGATAGATAATTCTCTTGATGTGTCTAGCAGAGTGAATGAAATAAAAACATTCACCTCAAGATAGAGGGTCATGAAATTTCAGAACACCAGGATAAAAGAGAAAATTGCAAAAACTTTCAGAGAAATGTAGCAGGTCATAGATAAAGGATTAGAGTTCACAACAGCATCAGAATTCAAGAGCAACTATCAAACTGGGTATTGATTTTATAAAGGTATTTTCAGACCAGTGTGTCTGACAAAATTTTTACCCATTGTTTCCCTTTTCTCATCCAAATGCCTGAAGTCATGTCATAGGAAGTCATGGCTCCAGAAATCTTGAGAACTCATGAAGGAGAATGAAAATGTCAGGGTTATTGCTAGGTATCAGGCATAGAAAATATTCGCTTCAAGATGGATTAGATAGATAAAGCAGCTATGAAGGGAGACACCAAACAAAAGAGTAGTGATTGATGATCTGAGATTTCCTTATAAAAGGAAAACTATTATTTGGAGTTTGGAATATTTATCTCAGTATTTGGAAATAATTCTAGATCAAGATGCAAAAATTTATAAGATGAAATAAAGAGACATATTTAAGTCCAAGAAAATACAAAAAATGAAACATAATCATAGTTGTCTGATCAGAAAGCTTTGTTTATGTAGTCAGAATGATGATAAAATGAAATCCTAACAGCCAAAAGTTGTGATCTAAATATACTGGGGGAAATGGAGTAACAGGAATTATGTGTGTTATGTGTGTTCTGTAAGAAGTGGAGATGGAGCTATACTAATAGATTCTCATCTCCCACAGGACAATATTGTCTAGAAATAGATATGTTAAAAATAGAAATAGTGAATTATTATTTAGAAATATAGCATCAATTTCAGAAAAAACTGCTAGAATACTCAGTGTGGTGGCTTATGGAAATTGGAGGATGAAAAGAGTATCATTGCAAATTGTACAAATACACAAAAACATGTATAATTTAGCTTTTCTACCTCTATATTATTTTGTTAAAAATTAACATCTGATTCCTATTTTTCTTTCAGCAAGGACTATAATGTCTTGAGGTTATGTTTTGTTTATATTTTGAAACAATTCATCATTTGTTTTATCATGTATGTTAATATAGAGATATGTATAGATGTATCTTAAGCATAGTTTGTAGGAAACGTACATACATCTATATTACGGTCATTTTCTATGTCTGGGTGTAGTTCTGGGCATGTAACTGATTTTTTAAAAATTTTTGTTTATTTATTCATTTAGTTTTGGCTGTGCTGGGTCTTTGTTGTTGCATGTGGACTTTCTCTAGTTTCAGCGACTGGGGGCTACTTTCTAGTTGCTGCATTCAGGCTTCTACTTTTTTGCATTAGTCATACTATCTCTTATCAGCTAAGGTCCAGGAAGAGATTGACCATGTGATTGGAAGACACCGGAGCCCCTGCATGCAGGACAGAAGCCACATGCCTTACACGGATGCTGTGATCCATGAGATCCAGAGATACATTGACCTGGTCCCTTCCAGTCTGCCCCATATGGTGACCCATGACATTGAATTCAGAAACTACATCATCCCCAAGGTTAGACTGGTTTCTCTCACAGTTACTTCAGTGGTCTTGACATTCCCATTTCATGGTATGGGTGCAATCCTTAATGAACACAGATGAGAGAAGCGCTAAAATCATATGTGAGGCAATTCAATGGTTTGTATATTGTTTCCAGGTTAGTCTAGAAAGCTTTATAACAGATTTTGACAGGTAGCAGTGTAAGTCTTCCAAATTTGTTCTGCTTCGTTAATATTGTTTTTCTGATCTTAGCTGTTCACTTTTCCAAACAATGTTAGTACTAGTTTGTCAATTTATCAAAGCTCTCTGCTGGGATTTTTATCAGTGTTACATTAGATCTATTTAGAAAGGTTTAACATCATGACTCATTTTATCTTTGTGTTAATAAATATGGTATATACTTCCAGTTTTGGGAGGTTTATAGTTCTCTCAAAATTTTTCAGTATACTGATTGGCTGGCAAATCTTCTGTTTTGTTTCCCCCCTAGGTGCTTAATATCATTCTTGCTTTTATAAACTTTTTAGTCTTTTCTATTTCTTTTATCTGGAATATGGGAATATAATCAGCTTTTATCATTTGGTGATTTTAATGATAGGAAACTTGCTAATTTTAAAATCATTACTAATAATCTTTCTCTAAATTAATTGCGATTTCTATATACATTGCCCTGTAATCTGGGTTAATATCCATGTTTCATCTTTGTTTTATTTCTGATCTATAGGAGAGTGGAGGTTAACCTCTCACTACTGAGCATGTTTTATGTACATTTTGGTAGATTTAAAAAATTAGATTAGGAAAATTTACCCTCTTTGTTTTTTATGATTTATAGGTTATAATTGCTATACAAGTTTTTCATATTGATTTCTGCAACTATTGTTATGATTGTATGGCCTTAATTTCCCACTAAATATATGTATTATAAGTATACACACAGCTGAATTTGGTTTGCCACATTTTGTTCAGAACGTCTCTGTTTAGAGTAAAGAATTTTGGTCTACTATATTTCTTCCTCAAAATTTTCTTGTCAGATTTCTGATATTAAGATAATGTTGTCCTTATAAAGTGAGATGAGAAATATTCCCTATGGTGGACATATTTTATAAGTTTTCCCCTCTTCTTTACTTGTGGTCACCTAGCTGTGCTTTTGAAGTGCCTAATAACTTTTTGTTGAGTATCAATTGTTATAAATGAGAAAATGCTGAGTTTCAGCTGATGTTTATATTCTTTACAAAAAGCTCATCCTTCTCCTAGTGGATATTTGGAGTAATATAACACCCCCCTTTTAAGTAAAATGTGTACATTGACACAGACTAAAATTATTAATAACTTTATATGTTAAGGCAGTGGAAGCATGAGTCTTAACCATTGGACCATCAGGGAGGTCCCCACAGCCTGTATTTCAATTTTTCCCACCTTTACTGGAATATCCTTTATGGTCTTTTTTTCCCTTTTTAATTCAACATCCAGCCAAAGAACAAGCATGAAATCTGGCTATCTTCACTTTTTAGTCTTCCATTATGAATTCTCTTTGCCCTCTTTGTTTTCTTTCACTATATTTCACTTTGTGAAGTGTCCAGGCCAATACTCATGTAAAATATTCCTTAAGCTGGTTCTCTAGAAATTAGATTCCAGTTATGACTGGGCAAAAGAATAGGTGCTTTGCATATCCCACTGAAATTTGTTGGGAAGAGGGAGGCCACATCATGTCACTTACCTTGTTATTGGTTATGCACTGTTGTTCACATAATAAAATAGTATCTGTCAGATTTTTCCATGTCCTATGTTCTGACTTTTTTTTTACACTTACTTACTAAAAATCTATGGCAAAGTACTAGAACTTAATAAATTTCATGCTTATCATTCACCCTACAGTTTTAGCATTAATAGGTAAATGTTGCTTAAGTCAGTGACCCTAAGGTGAATTGTTATAAAATGATTTTTCTACTTTTTTCATGCTTTCTGTATGTTTCCTTTTTAATTTTATTTTTTCATTAATTAATTTATTTATTTTACTTTACAATATTGTATTGGTTTTACCATACGTTGACATGAATCTGCCATGAATGTAAAAAATCTATGGCAAAGTACTAGAACTTAATAAATTTCATGCTTATCATTCACCCTACAGTTTTAGCATTAATAGGTAAATGTTGCTTAAGTCAGTGACCCTAAGGTGAATTGTTATAAAATGATTTTTCTACTTTTTTCATGCTTTCTGTATGTTTCCTTTTTAATTTTATTTTTTCATTAATTAATTTATTTATTTTACTTTACAATATTGTATTGGTTTTACCATACGTTGACATGAATCTGCCATGAATGTACATGTGTTCCCCATCCTGAACCCCTCTCCCACCTCCCTCCCCATACCATCCCTCTGGGTCATCCCAGTGCACCAGCCCTGAGCACCCTGTATTATGCATCAAACCTGGACTGGCGATTTGTTTCACATATGATATTTTACATACTTCAGTGCCATTCTCCCATATCATCCCTCCCTCATCCTCTCCCACAGGGTCCAAAAGACTGTTCAATACATCTGTGTCTCTTTTGCTGCCTCACATACAGGGTTATCATTACTTTCTTTCTAAATTCCACATATATGCATTAGTATACTGTATTTTTGTTTTTATTTCTGGCTTACTTCACTCTGTACAATAGGTTCCAGTTTCATCCACCTCATTAGAGCTGATTCAAGTATATTCTTTTTAATGGCTGAGTAATATTCCATTGTGTATATATACCACAGCTTTCTAATCCATTCATCTACTCATGGACATCTAGGTTGCTTCCATATCCTGGCTCTTATAAACAGTGCTGCGATGAATATTGGGGTACACGTGTCTCTTTTGACTCTTGTTTCCTGAGTGTGTATGCCCAGCAATGGGATTACTGGGTAGTATGACAGTTCTATTTCCAGTTTTTGAAGGAATTTCCACACTGTTCTCCATAGTGGCTGTACTAGTTTGCATTCCCACCAACAGTGTAAGAGGGTTCGCTTTTCTCCACACCCTCTCCGTCATTTATTGTTTGTGGACTTTTGGATAGCAGCCATTCTGACTAGCATGAAATTGTACTTCATTGTAGTTTTGACTTGCATTTCTCTGATAATGAGTGATGTTGAGCACCTTTTCATGTGTTTGTTAGCCATCTCTATGTCTTCTGTGGAGAAATGTTTGTTTAGTTCTTTGGCCCACTTTTTGATTGAGTCGTTTTTTTTCTGGAATTGAGCTGCATAAGTTGCTTGTATATTTTTTACATTAATTATTTGTCAGTTGCTTCATTTGCTTTATTTTCTCCAATTCTGAAGGCTGTCTTTTCACCTTGCTTATAGTTTCCTTTGTTGTGCACAAACTTTTAATTTTAATTAGGTCCCATTTGTTTATTTTTGCCTTTATTTCCAATATTCTGGGAGGTAGGTCATAGAGGATCCTACTATGATTTATGTCGGAGAGTGTTTTGCCTATGTTTTCCTCTAGGAGTTTAATAGTTTCTGATCTTACATTTAGCTCTTTAATCCTTTTGAGTTTATTTTAGTGTATGGTGTTAGAAAGTGTTCTAGTTTCATTCTTTTACAAGTAGTTGACGAGTTTTCCCAGTATCACTTGTAAAAGACATTGTCTTTTCTCCATTGTATATTCTTGCCTCCTTTGTCAAAATTAAGTTGTCCATAGGTGCGTGGATTTATCTCTGGGCTTTCTATTTTGTTCCAGTTCAGTTCAGTCACTCAGTCGTGTCCGACTCTTTGCGACCCCATGAATTGCAGCCCGCCAGGCCTCCCTGTCCATCACCAACTCCCCGAGTTCACTCAGACTCACGTCCATCGAGTCAATGATGCCATCCAGCCATCTTATCCTCTGTCGTCCCCTTCCCCTCCTGCCACCAATCTCACCCAGCATCAGAGACTTTTCCAATGAGTCAACTCTTCGCATGAGGTGGCCAAAGTAC
>SJXO01005610.1:185187-245962 GCA_006408615.1 Connochaetes taurinus
ATATATATATGAAGTTTTCTTTAAAAATAGGGTCTTTTTTTTTTTGCAAGATAATAGGTTATAAAAATGAAAATTAAAGGAGTAAGTGGGACTTAAAAATAACAAAAAATAAAAGAAAATAATTTTTTAATTAAAAAAATTATAATAGTAAAAATATAACTAAGACTTTCTCTGGAGCTGTTGTGGACAGTGTGGGGTTAGTTCATTTTCAGATAGTTCCTTGGTCCGGCTTGTACTTCTCACAATCTGTAAGCCCCTTCCTGTGTAGTTGGTGCTAACTGCAGAGTTTTAATCTATTGCACCTGAACCAAAACAGTTCCCTCTGTTGATGTTAACTTCTTCTGTTTGCTGATCTCTTCAGTGTATAATTTCTGCCCCGACACAAGGGGCACGGTGGTGGTCACTTTTTTTAGGCTAGCTTGTTCAGTCGTGCTTTGGGGAGAGAGGAACACTGCAAACAAATATCACTGGCATGTGTTCACAGTGATTCAGCCACACTGGGTTTCCCCTGTTCACAGCATGTATGCTTTCCCAGTCTACACTGCTCAGACTCTAGTTTGCTCTGCTGGGAACTGTCTGATGCGGGCCCTGGTTTGCATGCACTTCCCAGGTCTAAGCTGCTCAGGTTCAGGTTCTTGGGTACTCCACAAAGGTGCAGACTTGGTTGGGCTTGCATTTTGAACCCGTCCCAGGTCAGAGCAGCTCAGGTGACCAGGTCCTTGGCACGCATAGTTGCCCTCAGTTGAAGGCTGCGACTTATCCCCTCCCCCATCCCAGCTGCTCAGTTTTCTGGGTGTACAACAGGCGCACCTTCTCAAGTGTGCTGTGTGTCTCTTCTGGGAAGCTGATCTCTGTCTGCGACCCTCCCGGCGGATGTTGACCATCCAGAATCCCAAGAAGTCTTGGTTATCTAGGAAGTCTGATTGCAGTTTGGTATAGGATGCCTCCCTGGGGCTGTGATTACCCCCTTCTGGCTCTGGGTGCCCTCACCTGCCTGTCTCTGGTGGGGGGTGGGTTGGGTCCGCAGCCAGCTAGCTCTGCTCAGTCCTTTGTTCTGCGAGCATGCCTGGAGGTGGTTAGGGCTTTTCGCGGGATCACAGGATAGCTATTCCACAGTCTGGGTTGCGATCTCAAGCTGGGTCCCTCAGATTGCCCTCAGGGCATTCATGCCTTATCTTAAGCAATACAGCCTGCTCCTCCCTGTCCCTCCCTCCGCTAGCTAGTGGGGGATGCGAGCCTCTGAGCTGTTGCACCGCTGGGAGTTGCTGTTAGGGATGTAATCTGTGGGGTTTAATTATTTATTTATTTTTCCTCCTGGTTATTTGCCGTCTGAGATTCCAAGGCTCGCCACAGACCCACCGGAGAGAGTGTTTCCTGATGTTTGGAAACCTCTCTCTTTTTTTTTAAGACTCCCTTCCCGGTACGATCTCAGTCCCTACCTCTTTGTCTCTCTTTTCGTCTTTTATATTTTGTCCTAACTCCTTTCGAAGACAATGGACTGCTTTTCTGGGTGCCTGATCTCCTCTGCCAGCATTCAGAAGTTGTTCTGTGGAATTTGCTTGGGGCTCAAGTGTTCTTTTCGATAAATTTGTGGGGGAGAAAGTGGTCTCCCCGTCCTATTCCTCCTCCATCTTAGGACCACCCCCCCCCTTCTATATGTTTTTAAGCTAGCATCCATCTCTAATGAACCCTGCCATATACTTTAAGACAATCTGCATGGCAATGATAAATACCAGCAATTTTTATTATACTTATTGTTATTCTTACAGAAGTTATTATTAATTAGATGAGAAATCTGTTTATAAAAGTCTTATGAATTTATAATCCAGACATCTCAAACTCTAACAGAGTCTCCCCGTTTTAAACCATAATCCACGTATTGCTGCTGCTGCTGCTAAGTCGCTTCAGTGTGTCCTACTCTGTGTGACCCCATAGATGGAAGCCCACCAGAATCCCCCATCCCTGGGATTCTCCAGGCAAGAACACTGGAATGGGCTGCCATTTCCTTCTCCAGTGCATGAAAGTTAAAAGTGAAAGGGAAGTCGCTCAGTCGTGTCCGACTCTTCGCGACCCCATGGACTGCAGCCTACCAGGCTCCTCCGTCCATGGAATTTTCCAGGCAAGAGTACTGGAGTGGGGTGCCATTGCCTTCTCCGAATCCACATATTAGATGAGTGAAAACTAAAAGTAGTAAAATAAAGCAGCTGATGGGGACAGACACCAGTATGATAAGAAGAATGGATTCATAAGGTCTAACACCCTAGGACCCATGGACTCACTACTTCAAATATCACTGTCACTTGCCTTAAGCATATTCCTTGTTTATTACTTTGTCTGGCTCAAAATGCCATTTTCTTTCTTTGGACCTAGGATTTCTCACCTGTAGGTCATAAGATTGGAATGAATAATTTATAACATTTCTTCCAGTTCCATGACTTCTTTATAATTCAGTTTATCTTCATCTTTTCTTCCCAGGGGACGGGTGTATTAGTATCGCTGAGTTCTGTGCTGTATGATGAAAAAGTATTTCCTAACCCAGAAATGTTTGACCCTGGCCACTTCCTGGATGAGAGTGGTAACTTTAAAAAGAGTGACTACTTCATGCCTTTCTCAGCAGGTAACAAAATTTTTTCCTTCGTTACTTCAAAGTGAAAATGAAAGTGAAGTTGCTCAGTCGTGTCCGACTCTTTGTGACCCTGTGGACTGTAGCCCACTAGGCTCCTCCATCCATGGGATTCTCCAGGCAAAAATCCTGGAGTGGGTTGCCATTTCCTTCTCCAGGGGATCTTCCTGACCCAAGGATCGAACCCAGGTCTCCCGCATTTCAAGCAAACGCTTTAACCTCTTAGCCACCAGGGATGTTTTCTGGGGGGCGGGGAGGGGGGGGGACCAGTTGGAACTTCTTATAAAATTCCCATTCAGGGACTGGTTGAACTGCTCTTTTCCTATACTCAGGTGTAGCAATTGCAATGCCCACACACTTTCCCTCCTCATAATATATGCTCTTTATTGGACTAAGTCACCAAAGCTTTGGAAAGATGACCGAATTCTTTCAAATTCAGAAATAAACTTTGAGCTAGGTGCTGAAAATATAAGAGAAGTGCACCTTAACCAGAAGGAACCATGTGTTGTAAAACTTGAAACTTCAAGAGGTATTGAAGATTGATGAAGATGTAGTTAGAGGAGAGAATAGGGGCTGTGAGGAGTAGAAATAAAGATGATGGGGACATCAGACTAAGAACATTAAATACAACTATACTGTGTGTTTCCAGGGGAAGAAAAAGATTGATGAAAACATGAAATATCAAATTGCATGAGAATAGTTAATGAAGTACTTGGCATAGTGCCAAAGCTCATAAAAAAATTTGTGTAAATAAGGGTAGCCATTAAGATATGAAATTATGTGGACAGCATGTGTATCCATCTATCTATCTAACTGTTGTGGCTTACATTTATCCATTCAACCATTCATCAATGGTTACTTTCTAACCACTGATAAGTAACACATTGGCCAGTTCCTCATGAAATTCCCCCACAGCTGTGAGAGATTGGAATGCCAGATGTGCCTGCCAACTCTTTCTAACAGCCAGAAACACAGTGTTCAAGGAGTATGTACTCTCTGTGTTTGTTATTTTCAGGAAAACGGATTTGTGCAGGAGAAGGCCTGGCCCGCATGGAGGTGTTTTTATTCCTGACAGCGATTTTACAAAAATTTACTTTGAAATCTGTGGTTGACCCAAAGGACATCGACACCACCCCAATTGCCAATGGGTTTGCTTCTGTGCCACCTCCTTACAAGCTCTGCTTCATTCCTCTGTAAGGAGGTGTCTCCTATGATGTTGTCTTCAACTCCTTCTCATCTGGGGCATTGGTCACCTCCTTTCCTCTTCATTCTTCTGCCTAGGAATGCCTTCTCAACCTCTCTTCTTGTTATGGTGCAGTTTCACTGCAGAAATGTATTCGCTATTCTCCTGTAACATTTGTATTGGCCATCACATATCTAATGCTTTATCTATTATCGAGTAGCACTATGTAGTCAATACAAAATAGAACAAGATGATTAGTGTATGGCAATGGAGAGTCATTATTCCAATGTATGTTCCTAATATAAAGCATAATTTGATAAGCCAGTTCTCAGAGTTTCCTTATGGTGTGCCTAATACAAGTAAGAAAGGAAGGAAAGTAGTTCAAAGAAGTCATGTTGGTCTCATAGTGATCAGCACAGAGGACTAGGGAGATTAAGCAGGAAAGTTCTCTTGGCTGCATGTCACCTAGAGTTACTTGACATTTGGATTTGAAACTGAAAGAGATTGTGTCCAGGAGTGCCTCAGTAGGAAAATACTGAGGTCAGTGATAGTAAGGAATTAAATCCAAAGTAAGCCACAGAAAACTACAAATGAAAATTAGAGCAGAAATTAGTGAAATTGCAAACAAGGAATCAAGATAAAAATCAATGAGACCAAACCTAATTCTTTGAGAAGGTGAACAGAATTGATAAACCCATAAGTAACCTATTCCCCACTCCGAGAGAAGACACACATTATTAATATCATTGCTAAAAGAGGGACCATAACTTTAAATCCCAGAGCACCAGAAGAATAATAAGGGATTATTATGAAGCAGTATGCCCACCAGTTTGAGAAGTTCAATGATATCGGTTAATTTCACACACAATCTGTCAAAATTCACGCAGGAAAGAGTAACATCAACTAGTTGAAACTAGTTGAAAGACTTCTGTACCCTTAGTGAATGTAAACCTAGCCACATCAAAGCCAGAAAGAGAAGCAGATCCTCTCTCATCACAACTACCAAGCCCAACAATATGCCATATAATTGGGCAGGTATCCCCCTCCCAGCTCTCAGCTTCTCCTTGAGGAATAAAAGAGTTGGCATGCACATCTGGCATTCCAACCTCTCACAGCTGTGGAGGAGTTTCATGAGGGACTGGCCTCTGTGTTACCTGTCTTGGAGCATTAAAAGGACTCAACGAGCTGTAGATACCTTGGAGTTTCTAGAACATAAGAAGCAGACTGGGCCAGCACACAGGTTTGAGAGACCTCCAGAATCTCTGGCTGAGCTGATTGGTGAAGTTCTTCTCCTCCATGTGACTAGTCAGTGAAGACTGAAACCAGCTATTGTCTAATGTGCAAACCGCAGTGCAGAGAGTCAAGGAAAATGTAGAAACAGGAGATGTATGATTGACCTAAAACATCATTCAAAATAAGTCATGAAGTTGTTCACTGTGGCCTGGAGAACAGTAAACAAATGAAGTAGGAATTTCAACAACAGGGCAGAAAATTCAAAGGTATGAAACAGAAGTCATAGAGCTGAAGATTACTTTTTGTATTTAAAAAAATCATTAGAGAATGTAACAATAGACTAGATCAAGCAGAACAAAAGATCAGCAAACTTGAAGATAAGTCATTGGAAATTATTCAATTAGGAGAAAAAAGAAAAAAGGAAGAAAAAGAAAAGAAGTTTAAGGGACTTATAGAACACTATCAAGTAGATCAATACATGCAGTATAGGAGTCATAGACAGAGAAGAGAGAAAGAGAAAGGACCAGAAAGCTAATTGAAGTTAACAATGGCAGAAAACTTCCCACATCTGGGAGAGGAAGTGCACATAGAAGGAAGGAGGTACCAAGCAGGACACCTCTTACTCAGGGAATAAAACGGTTACTTCAAGAGAGTGATAGCTTTTTTATTCAAAAGAAGCTGGTCTGGTTCTATTTGAGTTAGAACCATGTGAGTTAGACAGGAAAGTAGTATTTTGGTTTGTCCTGGTTAAAATGTTCCACGAGACATGGGTTCACTTAAATTCTAAAGGTTACAGAACCAAACTTTTCTGACTCCATTTTAATAAGCTGGCACTGTAATTATTAACTGTATTAATATTTATTTTGAAAGTCACTGATTAGTGTGAATCATGGAATATTGAACACTGGTGCCATATAAAGGAATTATAAAAATCAAACAAAGCCCATAGTCAGCATAAAGAATGAATTAATAAAAATCACAGTAGAAATAAGTAAAACAGAGACTAAAAGAATGATAGAAAAGACCAACAAAACCAAGAGTTGGTTTTTTTGATAAGGAAAAGAAAATCGATAAAATTTTAGCCAGACTCCTTACGGAAATTGACTGGAACATATAAAATTAGAAATCATTGAGAAGTTACAACCAATATCAGAAAAATACAAAGACTCATCAGAGAATACTACCAACAGTTATTTGCCAGTGAACTGGACAACCTAGGAGAAATGGATACATTCCTAGAAACATACAATCTTCCAGGACTAAATCAAAAGAAATAGATAATCAGAACAGATGAATTACTAGTACTGAAACTGAATAAGTAGTAATTAAAAAATCTGCCTCCAAACAACCGTTCAGGACTGGATGGCTTCACAAGGGAATTTTACCAAACATTTAAAAAATAGTTGAGAATTCCCTGGTGATTCAGTGATTAGGACTTTGTGCTTTCACAGCTGGTGATCAGATTCAATTCCTGGTCAGGGAACTAAGAACCCACAAGCTACACATCACAGCCAGAAAAAAATAGTTAATACCTATCCTTCTCAAACTATTCCAAAAAACTGAAGAGGAGGGAACACCTCCAAACTCATTCTGTGAGACCATCACTACTTTGATACCAAACCAAGACACTACTAAAAAAGAAAACTACAGATCAATATCCCTGATAAACAAAGAAGTCCTGAAAAAAATATTAGCTGAATTCAACAATACATAAAAATGATCATATACCATGATCTAGTGGGGTTAATTTTAGGGATGCAAGGATGATTCAACACCTACAAATCAAAGTGATATACCACATTAACAAAACAAAGGGTTGAAATCACATGATCATCTTCCCTGATGCAGAGAAAGCATTTGAGAAAATTCAATATCTATTCATGATAAAAAAAAAAAAAAAGACTCTTAACAGACTTGATATAGAGAGAACATATTTCAGGATAGTGAAGGCTATTTATGACAGACCAATAGGTAACATCATATACACAATGGAATTTAACTCAGCCATAAAAAAGAATGAAATTTTACCCTTTTCAGAACGTGGATAATCCTGAAGGGTACTATGCTTAGTGAGATAAGTCATATAAAGAAAGACAAATACTGGACACTTTCACTTACTCAGTTCAGTTCAGTCACTCAATAAAAAAAAAAAAAAGACTCAACAGACTTGATATAGAGAGAACATATTTCAAGATAGTGAAGGCTATTTATGACAGACCAATGGGTAACATCATATACACAATGGAATTTAACTCAGCCATAAAAAAGAATGAAATTTTACCCTTTTCAGAAGATGGATAATCCTGAAGGGTACTATGCTTAGTGAGATAAGTCATATAAAGAAAGACAAATACTGGACACTTTCACTTACTCAGTTCAGTTCAGTCACTCAGTTGTGTCTGACTCTTTGCGACCCCATGAACCGCAGCATGCCAGGCCTCCCTGTCCATCACCAACTCCTGGAGTCCACCCAAACTCATGTCCATTGAGTTGGTGATGTCATCCACCCATCTCATCCTCTGTCGTCCCCTTCTCCTCCTGCCCTCAATCTTTCCCAGCATCAGGGTCTTTTCAAATGAGTCAGCTCTTCGCATCAGGTGGCCAACGTATTGGAGATTCAGCTTCAACATCAGTCCTTCCAATGAATACCCGGGACAGATCTCCTTCAGGATGGACTGGTTGGATCTCCTTGCAGTCCAAGGGCTCTAAAGAGTCTTCTCCAACGCCACAGTTCAAAAGCATCATTTCTTCAGTACTCAGCTTTCTTTACAGTCCAACTCTCACATCCATACACAACCACTGGAAAAACCATAGCCTTGACTAGACGGACCTTTGTTGCCAAAGTAATGTCTCTGCTTTTAATTTTTTTAATTTAAATTTATTTTAATTGGAGGCTAATTACTTTACAATATTGTATTGGTTCTGCCCCACATCAACATGAATTCGCCATGGGCATACACGTGTTCCCCATCCTGAACCCCGCTCCCACCTCCCTCCCCGTACCATCCCTATGGATCATCCCAGTGCTTTTTAATATGCTATCTAGGTTGGTCATAACTTTCCTTCCAAGGAGTAAGCATCTCTTAACTTCATGGCTGCAGTCACTGTCTGCAGTGCTTTTGCAGCCCAAAACTATAAAGTCTAACACTGTTTCCACTGTTTCCCCATCTATTTCCCATGAAGTGATGGGACCAGGTGCCATGATCTCAGTTTTCTGAATGTTGAGCTTTAAGCCAACTGTTTCACTCTCCTCTTTCACTTTCATCAAGAGGCTTTTTAGTTCCTCTTCACTTTCTGCCATAAGGGTGGTGTCATCTGCATATCTGAGGTTATTGAGATTTCTCCCAGCAATCTTGATTCCAGCTGTGCTTCTTTATGGAATATTAACTGTAAAAATATCTAATCACCATTTTTTACATCTAAAATTAATATAGTATTAAGTTAACTATGAAAAAAGTGAAAGTGTTAGTCGCTCAGTTGTGACTATAGCCCACCATGCTCCTCTGTCCATGTTCATTCTCCAGGCAAGAGTACTGGAGTAGGTTGCCATGCCCTCCTCCAGGGGATCTTCTCAACCCAGGGATCTATCCATGTCTCCTCCATTGCAGGTAGATTCTTTACTGCCTGAACCATGATAGAAGTTCGAGTTGATTATGACAATTAAAAAAAAAAAAATGGGGTTTCCCTGGTGGCTTAGACAGTAGAGAATCTGCTTGTTAATGTGGGAGACCTAAGTTCTATCACTGGATCAGGAAGATCCCCTGGAGGAGGGCATGGCAACCCACTTCAGTATTCTTGCCTGGAGAATCCCATGTGCAGAGGATCCCGGTGGGCTACAGTCCCTGGGGTCACAAAGAGTTAGACACTTCCACTTTTTTCAATAAAAAATAACTTGGGGTGTCGGTAATTTTACATTTTATGGACAATTTTATTTCAGAAATTTACCTTTAAGGAGACTCTGTATATGCATAGCAGATTAAAAACATACATACATAATCTTGTCTGGTGTCAGAATCTCACTGAAATGACTATAATCTCAATTACAAATGAGATTTAGTCTTTTATACTTGGAGAAGTGTATCCCTTAATACACCACTATGCATATTCCAAGTGCAAAGATCTTCTCATTCATAACAGTAAAACATTTTGTGCTCAGAAGTTATTATTGATACAACAGCATCTAATAGATAACCTATATGTAAGTTTTTCTAACTTTCCTAGAATATCCATTATAGCTTTTTTTCTCCTTTGCAATTCAGTATCCAGTGAAGAAAATGGCATATAATTTGGTTATCTTTTCCCTTTGGTCTCCTGTAATCAAGAATAAATTCACTTTGTTTCTTTATTCCCATTCATTAGATTTACCTTTTGGGGCTCCAAGCTAGTAGTCGTGTGAAATGTTTGATTGTTTTCTAGAGATTAAATTCCAGCTATGATTTTGGCAAGAGAACTACATAGATGCTATATGTATGTCCCACTGAATCTCATTGAGAAGATGGGGGCACATAATATCACACATCCCATTATTGGTTATGTCAACCTCCTCACTAAACAAGGAGGTATTCCCAGATGTCCTCATGGCAGAGGTTTCATCATTTAATACATAATTAATAAAAATTTATGGCATCGCACTTTAAGACCTTGCAGATATTCTACAGTCAAAGCATTCACCCAAGAGGTTTGCATTTGTTGATGGTCCTAATCTGAATTGTTGCCAAATGATCAGTTTTTTTCTATTTAATCCTCTCTTCTGTGTTTTTAAGCTAGGATCAATCCATAGTGACAATTTGCCCCATATTTTTTTAATTAAGGGAAACAAATTACATTGCAGTGATAAACACACTTTAGTTGTTATTGAACTCTTTCCCATGATTTCAAAAGAGGTCCTTTTTCATTAGGCCAGAATTATTTGTATGTTTACAAAGGCCCTGGAAATAGATACTTTGGACATTTCAAGTGCCAGCAGAGATTTTCATTTTAGGCCACATGTGAGGTGAATGAAAAATAAAGTAATGAAATAGAGCAGCAGATGGGTACAGACACCAGTGTCCAGACTCTCTGCAAGCAGGACAGATTCAGGTCTGGTAGCCAACCACCCGTGTCCTTGGCACTTCAAATGCTATGGGAGGCTACTTTAACAAGATTGCTACCATTAAACTTATGGTATTAAACTTATCCATGCCTATTGCTTTGTCTGTCTGATTGGAAATGCCTCTGCTCTTCTTTGGACCTAGGCTTCCTCATCTATGGGCTGAGTTGAAACATTTCTTCCAGCTCCATGACTTCATAACACATTTCAGGGCACAACCATATTTACATTTCTGACCTCTGTGCTGGATAATGACAAAGAATCCTCCAACCCAGAGGGGTTTGACCCTGGCCACTTCCTGGAGGAGACAGGCAACTTGCAAAAGAGCAATTGGCAGAAAAAAAAATTATTTCCTTCAGTATTTCGTGGAACAAGACACCTTTTTGAGATCAGATAGAACTTACATGGTGCCCACTCTGGGGCTGCTAGGATGACTGTTTGTCCATAATCAGAAGCACCAGTCCCTAAGCCCACGTGGTCCCCCCACTTCATGATACGACATTGGGTCAGGTCACTGAGGCTTTGAAAGATGATCCAGTTCTTCCAAACTGAGAAAATTAGAGTATGAGTTGATGAAATTCTTCCCCTAGATACATCGCTGTGTGTCTGAGAACTCCTTAGAATGTAAAACTCATTAAGACTTTCCTTACCTGCCATGAGAAGGGCACCTAACTCTGGCCAAATTAAAAAAATGCACTGAATGGATCATATGCCATGATTAAGTGTGATTTATTCTAGGGATGCAATGATGATTCATTATCTGTAGTTGGCTTGTTACTTGTTTGTAGCAATTAAAAATTAAATTAAATTTAAAAATTTTTAATTAAAACTATATTAAAAATTTTAAATTTTAAAAGATCAAATTAAAAATTAAAGTTAAAAAAACTGGAAAAGGTCAGTTTTCATTCCAATCCCAAAGAAAGGCAATGCCAAAGAATGCTCAAACTTCCTCACAGTTGCACTCATCTCACACGCTAGTAAAGAAATGCTCAAAATTATCCAAGCCAGATCTCAGCAATATGCGAACCATGAACTTCCAGATATTCATTAGAAAAGGCAGAGGAACTAGAGATCAAATTGCCAATATCTGCTGGATCATGGAAAAAGCAAGAGAGTTCCAGAAAAACATCTATTTCTGCTTTATTGACTATGCCAAAGCCTTTGACTCTATGGATCACAAGAAACTGTGGAAAATTGTTCAAGAGATGGAAATACTTGACCTGCCTCTGGAGAAACCTATATGCAGGTCAGGAAGCAACATTTAGAACTGGACATGGAACAACAGACTGGTTCCAAATAGGAAAAGGAATACATCAAGGCTGTATATTGTCACCCTGCTTACTTAACTTATATGCAGAATACATCATGAGAAATGCTGGGCTGGAGGAAGCACAAGCTGGAATCAAGGTTGCCTGGAGAAATATCAGTAACCTTAGATATGCAGATGACACCACCCTTATGGCAGAAAGTGAAGAAGAACTAAAGAGCCTCTTGATGAAAGTGAAAGAGGAGAGTGAAAAAGCTGGCTTAAAGCTCAACATTCAGAAAACTAAGGTCATGGCATCCAGTTCCATCAGTTCAATTCAGTTCAGTCGCTCAGTCGTGTCCGCATCTTTGCGACCTCATGAATCGCAGCACGCCAGGCTTCCCTGTCAATCACCAACTTCCGGAGTTCACTCAAACTCACGTCCATTGAGTCGGTGATGCCATCCAGCCATCTCACCCTCTGTCGTCCCCCTTTCCTCCTGCCTCCAATCCCTTTCAGCATCAGAGTCTTTTCCAATGAGTCAACTAACTTTGGCATAGTCAATAAAGCAGAAATAGATATTTTTCTGGAATTCTCTTGCTCTTTTGATGATCCAGTGGATGTTGACAATTTGATCTCTTGTTCCTCTGCCTTTTCTAAAACCAGCTTGAACATCAGGGAGTTCACGGTTCACGTATTGTTGAATCCTGGCTTGGAGAATTTTGAGCATTACTTTACTAGCATGTGAGATGAGTGCAATCAGTTCCATCACTTCATGGCAAATAGATGGGGAAAAAGTGTTAGACTTTATTTTTAGGGGCTCCAAAATCACTGCAGATGGTGACTGCAGCCATGAAATTAAAAGACACTTACTCCTTGGAAGGAAAGTTATGACCAACCTAGATATCATATTAAAAAGCAGAGACATTACTTTGCCAACAAAGTTCTGTCTAGTCAAGGCTATGGATTTTCCAGTGGTCATGTATGGATGTGAGAGTTGGACGGTGAAGAAAGCTGAGTGCCAAAGAATTGATGCTTTTGAACTGTGGTGTTGGAGAAAACTCTTGAGAGTCTCTTGGACTGCAAGGAGATCTAACCCCTCTCCCTAAAGGAAATCAGTCCTGAATTTTCATTGGAAAGACTGGTACTGAAGGTGAAACTCCAATACTTAGGACACTTGATGCAGAGAACAGAGTCATTTGAAAAGAGCCTGATGCTGGAAAAGATTGAAGGTGGGAGGAGAAGGGGGCGACAGAGGATGAGTTTGTTGGATGGCATCACTGACTCAATGGACATGAGTTTGAGTAGACTCCAGCAGTTGGTGACGGACAGGGAGGCCTGGTGTGCTGAGGTTCGTGGGGCCACAAAGATTTGGACAGTACTGAGTGACTGAACTTAACTTAATTGTTTGTAGAGAATTTTTGCACACAATGCTTTATAATGGGTTCTTCATCTTATTTATTGAGTGCAGGTGGAGCATTCAGGGACTCCTTCCTCAAGCCAGCTCTAAGTCATGCATCCTCTGTGCAGGGGCTCCCACACTCCATTCCTCTGTGCAGGGGCTCCCCACTCCCACATTCCCTGTGAGAGGAATGGAGTGATTCAGGCTCAAAGTGACTGCTCCCAATGAGCGAGCTCAGAACAAGTGAAGAGTAGTGTTTTCCTCACTGCCCTGGACTTGGCCTTGAATTCTTGGGCTGAGGGCTGGGTAAATGGTCTCTTGGATCCTCCAGGCCCTTTGAGGAGGACTCATGCATCTGAGGAGAAGCCTGGGGCACCCTGGAGCTCTTCACATTAGAAAACATTTAAAAAGGGAAGAGTGTTTGGACATTTCAAATGATTTTGGTGGCTGATCTCTCACAGAAAATATCGTATTTTTTAGGGAAAAGTAGATTGATTTCTTGAATTAAGATTTGCTGCTAATTGGGACATCTCTGGTGGTCCAGTGGTTAATAATCTACCTGCCAATGCAGGGGATACAGGTTTGAGCCCTGAAGGGGGAACTAAGATCCTACATGCTATGGGGCAAATAAGCTCATACACCACAACAAGAGAGGCCTGTGAACCATAATGAAAAAATCCCTGCACAGAGAAAAATGTTTTAAAAATTTTTTTTAATGCTACTTATCTAAATAACGCAAAGAACAACATAAATGAGTAAACTATTTTGTGTAATAAAACTGTTCAGAAAACTATAATATTGACAAGGTATGTATGAAGTGAACACAAGTGAAATCACTCAGGGAGCTGGTGGAAAACTTCACTATCAGAGAATCCACCTCTTGTGTTACCCCATCACTCTATCCTCTCTAGGACATGCCAATTTAAGTGACTCTGCAGTGACTTCTGTGAGTTGTTTTCTTGTGGATAATTTCTCTAGGTTGAAACCCTGTTATCCATGGCAAGGTTGGTTTGATCAAGCCACTCTGCCAGGTATCAGAAGGATTAACTTCTCTACCACATTAGTGGACTTAAATGAAAGGATAACCCACTTCCTCTCCAATTCAAAGCTCCTGCCCTAGAAGGAGTCTTTGGGAATAAGACTGGGCAGCTGGTTTTAACTGCTTTCAATGCCTGATCGCAGAATATCTGTAAACCCTTCAGACAATGAAGGGGAGAGTCCTTTGGGGCCACACTTAAAGGTGAGGTTCTTCACAAGGTTTTTTCATTCTCAGGACCTGCAATGGGACCCAGAGCTTTCCAAAAATTGGTTCTAACTAAAGTGGGAACTCTTGCCTGGAGAATTCCATGGACAGAGGAGCCTGGCAGGCTACAGTTCATGGGGTCACAAGAGTCGGACACAACTAAGTGACTAAACCACCACCACCACAAAGTGGGGACTTGAATTTGGGTTGTGTGGAAAACAGAGGCTTTCCTTTTTTGATTTTAACACCAGCTCTTTCAGACCCAAGGGAAATTTCAGGTTAGGAGGAAAGGAGGACAGTCTTCCCTTAAGGGGAAGATCTAGGGAAGGAATGTGGGACCTTCCTGTCTCAGAGGAAGCAGCACCCTTGGACAAGGATCAGGAAGCACATGCTCCAAGGGAATCACCAGCTACCTAAGATTACATGCCTGGAAGCTGGACTTTAATCACAGGTGGGTAGATCTTTGTGTAAAGTCTGTAATCTCCTCTCCACAGATGAAGAGATTTTGTCCAACCTCCCAAGAGCTCAACCAAAGAACACAAGATTTTAGTTCCAGGGAACAGAATCTGCCTTTGTAAAGAAATGATCCTTTGAAGTATTTCTTTGAGGTTTTTAAAGTCACTTTCTGTAGGTTTTAAGGAAAATCCCACTTCTTGCTCCAAGCCACAATCTGTCTTGACAGGTAATACCTCCAGGCGCTCCCCTTTTTTATGTTGATAAAGTTCAGTTATTTAATTTCCTTTTTCCTCAACATGTTGATATACTCTTTCAAAGAAGCCTTCTTTACTCTGGAAAATTTTATGATGACATGTCAGGTGGGTTTTTATTTCTCTTCCTCAGCCACGTTGGTGTAAGATGGATTGTTCACTTTGATTTGAATGGTTAAATGAGCACTTGACTTGCAACCTACCTCCAAAGTCCTCTGGGCTTCCCAGGTGGCTCAGGTGGTAAAGAATCTGTCTGCAATGCACAAGACCTGGATTCAAACCCTGGTTCAGGAAGATCCCCTGGAGGGGGGTATGGCAACCCACTCCAGTATTCTTGCCTGGAGTATCCCATGGACAGAGGAACCTGGTGGTCTACAGTTCATGGGGTCACAGAGCTAGACACTACTGAGTCAATAATGCTTCCAACATTCTGCTAGATGTTTTTGCCACATCGTTAACTTTTACTTTGTCCTTTGATTTCAAGTTACCTACTGTACCCACTCCCACATCCAACAGAGAAGCTGCCTGGAATTTGATCTTGAGCCAGCTTCCTGAAGAGGTGTAACTGGACTCTCAACACAGACTCTGAGGCTGTTTTCAGTTTGTAATAGTTTCAGTACATAGGGTTGGGCTAGTCTTGATGCCTTACTTGTATTTAAAATGTTTTCTCATTTTAAGTATAAAGAGTAAAAGGACAGATTCTGATTCTCTTGGATTCTATTGGAGGGTTTCTTTGAAGAAGGAGGGAAGTGCAGACCTTCTGTCTGGGATGTGCCTGTTTATGTTATAAATGAGCAGGACCCTCTGGAGCCTTCCCTTGTATCCTCTGCTTTAGCTCCTCTCTGAATTGCCTAGATACTAGTATTTGATGCACATTTCCTGAGTTGTTTTGCAGATGTGAATCCCCCTTACCAACAAGTGGGGGAACAGATTGATGACCATAGGCACATACACAGCCCCAGGGCTGCTGGAGCCTAAGGACTGATAATATTAACCCCTGTGACACCACTCTGCTACCTCATCATCATCCAGTCAGAGAACTGTGAACAAAGCTGATCACATACCCTGCAGATGGCATCCTGCCCCCTGCCCCACCGCACCGGCCCTTTAAAAAAAAGGCTTTGCCAAAACCCTTTAGGAAGCTCAAGGCTTTTTAGGATATGAACCACCTCAGTTCAGTTCAGTTCAGTTCAGTCGCTCAGTCATGTCCGACTCTTCGCAACCCATGAATCGCAGCACGCCAGGCCAGTTGCAATAAATCTTTCTCTGATCCAAATTCCAGCCTTTCTGTTTGTTTGGCCTCACTGTGCATCGGGCACACAAACTTGCATTAACAATGGTTGTGGGATGAATCAATAAAGAAGGAAATGAGTGAGCCAGGGACAAAGCCATCATTGGCTGATGCTGAAGTTGCACAGTGAACTCTGAATTCTGCAGAAGGTTCCCCTAAGTACAGCTTAAAACCCTGCTGGAAAAGCATACACTCATGGGAGGTTTGGGGTGGGGCGGGTAATGTAAACCAGACTCACACCACCCCAAGTATAGGTGCTCTATTCATGGGAAGCTGAGAGTCTCATGTCCAAATATGAAAACTGAAAATTAAAGAGACTGTGCTTCTCCCTAAACTTCTTAACTTGCCTAGTGGGGTCCAGAACAGGTCAGGCCAGTGGATGCCACTAGCCTGGGAGACAGGCAGTTCTGTCTTTCTAGCTGTCACTTCAATCCATGGTCCCCAGACATCATATAGATCTTATGTGTACTTGTCTTTTTCCAAAGCAGGTGTACTTTTACATTTTCCTTAGAATCTGACAGTACTGGGTTTCCCACATCTTTGCCAATTATCACTGTTTTTGAAATTTAGCGTTTTTCATGAAGTGTGAATCCCTGATGAATAATTATGCCATATCACTTTTTTCATCTACTCCTTGCACTTTCATTTTTCTTTCTTTGTGAATTATCATTACAAGATATGCACTTTAAAAAAATTTATTTGGCTGTGTCGGGTCTTGTCGAGGTCCTTTAATGAACTGGAACCTGGTGGTCCAGAGTTGACTGATAAGAAAGTAAAGGAGAGAGAAAGAGGCTGATATTCCTTGGTTTACGCAGAAAGCTAATAAAGCCCCTGGCACGGGGCTTGCTCTGTTCATGGAGGCCTCAGGTGCACTCTCGAGGGAGTGAAGGTGCAGAGCACCTTCTTGAAAAGGTCTTAGAAGCCTGGGCAGGAAAGTGAACTCAGAGAGCCTCTGTGCTCCAAAGAAATAGCCTGCGAGAGAGAATGAAAGAAAGACACGGGAATATGGTGATAAGTACCCTCTTCCTTCTTGTGAACCATAAGATAAAAGTGATTAAAGAGAAAGAGGCTGATATTCCTTGGTTTATGCAGAAAGCTAATAAAGCCCCTGGCACGGGGCTTGCTCTGTTCATGGAGGCCTCAGGTGCACTCTCGAGGGAGTGAAGGTGCAGAGCACCTTCTTGAAAAGGTCTTAGAAGCCTGGGCAGGAAAGTGAACTCAGAGAGCCTCTGTGCTCCAAAGAAATAGCCTGCGAGAGAGAATGAAAGAAAGACACGGGAATATGGTGATAAGTACCCTCTTCCTTCTTGTGAACCATAAGATAAAAGTGATTATTTACAACTCTCTCTCTCTCTTTAATATGGATCGCCTATGTTTTGTAAGTCTGGAATTTTAATCTTTATCTTTGCTGAGAATAACTACAGTATATATGCCCACACCATGTTGATTAAAACACCTTTGCTCCATCAGAGCTTTGGTCCCCTTGTCTTTCTCCCTCTCTCTCTCTCTCTTCTCTCTCTCTGTCTCTCTCTTTCAGGCTGATCCCCTGGAACGCAGAGGCTCTCTGAGTTCACTTTCCTGCCTGGCCTTCTAAGACCCTCTCAAAAAGGCGCTCTGCACCTTCACCCCAATGAGAGGGCGCCTGAGGCCTCCATGAACAGAGCAAGCCCTGTGTCAGGGGCTTTATTGGCTTTCTGCATAAACCAAGGAATATCAGCCTCTTTCTCTCTCCTTTACTTTCTTATCAGTCAACTCTGGACCACCGGGTTTCGATCCATTAAAGGACCTCAACAGGGTCTTAATTGTGGCATGTGAGTATGAGATCTTTAGTTGAGGCATGTGGAATCTAGTTCCCTGACCAGGGATCAAACCTGGGCCCCCTGCATTGGGAGCATGGAGTCTTAGCCACTGGATCACGAGGGAAGTCCCATGGTATGCACATTTTAAAAATTACTTTGTAATTTTATTGTTGAAGCTTGATTAATTTAAAAAAAATATTTGTTTATTGAAGTATCTTAGTTTGGGCTGGGGATGAAGGTGCAGAGGTAGAGTATGAGACAACCTGGAGAGGGCACTTAGCATGAAGTAGGATGAAGAAAGCACTCCCACTGAGGGACACCCCAAGATGGAGTATCATAGCCAAGAGAGGTAAGAAGGGCACCCACATGGAGCAGGTGGGGGGAGCTACCTTGTTTGAAAAGTCATAGTCCATCCACGTTGATGAGAAGAGGCTGACAAATACTAACCTAACCAAGTAATCAAAGCAAATAGCATCCGTAATGAACAGATTGAAACTGTCACCCCCCAGGATGCAGTAAACAGAAAAAACATTATTTTGTAATATTCCTGTCAAAGATACAAAACCTGAATCTAATCATGAGGAAACATCAGACAAACTCAAACTGAGGGACGGTTTACAAATACCCAGACTATACTCTTCAAGAGTGACAGGGTCCTGGAAATCAAGGAAAGACTGAGGAACTCTTCCAGACTGTATGTGAGTAAGAAGACATGACATCTAGTTGCAGGATGTGATTCTAAGGAACTGGACATAAGGAATATCTTTGGGATGTACTGGTTAAAGACAGAGATAAGAATTAGATGGTCCAAATGCATCAATATTAATTTCCTGTTTGTATTTAAGTTTGTATTATGGTCATGCAGGAAAATCACCTAGTTTTAAGACAATGCATACTAAGTATTCCGATCTTTAGAACACTGGGTCAGCATTTTACTCTCAACCTATTCAAAATACATACCACCAAATTTCCTATACACTTGCGCAATATAATTATGTACATATCTGTATGTTTATATAGAGAGAGCCAACTATGGGTTCATTTCCAAATATACAAGCCTTTCACAAAAGATTTGATACTGCTAGTGGACATCTGAAAATGTGCTCCACATTGTTAAACAATCTTCACCAAAATGCAAATTGAAACTTCAATGAAGTATTATTATATAGCCATCAGAATGATTAAAATGGAAAAAGATTATACTAAGTGTTGACAAGAAAGTGAAGGAACTGGCACTCTCAAAGTAAACCATAAATTGGTTCAATCATTTTGCCAATTATTTGGCAGTGTTTATTAATGGCAATCCACTCAAGTATTCTTGCCTATGGAAAATCCCATGGGCAGAAGATCATGGTGGGTCCATAGCATCACAAAGAATTGGACATGACTGAGCAACTGAGCACACACACACATATACTTAAAGTGAACACATGCCTATCCAACAATTCCACTTGTCAGTATGTACTGAACAGAAATGCGGTACATTGGAAAAGCCAAAACGCCATACTTAAGAATTGTTGGTGGGAGAGTAATTGGATACAACCACTATGGAAAACAGAATGGAGTTCCTTTAAAAACTAAAAATAGAACTTCCCTATGATCCAGCAATCCCACTTCTGAGCATATTACCCAGAGAATATCATAAGTAAAAAAGATACATGTGCTCCAATGTTCATAACAGCACTATTTACAATAGTCAGGACACAGAAGCAACCTAAAAGTCCATCAATAGAGGAATGAATAACGCAGATGTGGTGCATATACAATGAAATATTCAGTTCAGTTCAGTTCAGTTCAGTTCAGCTCAGTCACTCAGTCGTGTCCGACTCTTTGCAACCCCATGAATTGCAGCATGCCAGGCCTCCCTGTCCATCACAAACTCCTGGAGTTCACTCAGACTCATGTCCACTGAGTCAGTGATGCCATCCAGCCATCTCATCCTCTGTTGTCCCCTTCTCCTCCTGCCCCCAATCCCTCCCAGCATCAGAGTCTTTTCCAATGAGTCAACTCTTCGCATGAGGTGCTCAGCCATAGAAAGGAACAGAGCTGGATCATTAGTACAGTTGTGGATGGACCTAGAGTATGTCATACAGAGTGAGGTAAGTCAGAAAGAAGAAAGCAAACATCATATATTAACACATATATGTGGAATCTAGAAAAATGGTATAGATTATCTTATTTGCAAACCAGAAATAGAGGCACAGATGTAGAGAACAAATATATGAATACCAAGGGGGATAAGGGTATAGGGGTTAGGAGGACTGGGAAATTGGGGTGGACACATATACTCTATTGATACTGTGTAAAAATTAGATAATTGGACTTCTCTGGTGGTCCAGTGGTTGAAAATCTGCCTGCCAAGGTAGAGGACATGGGTCAGTCCCTACTCCAGGAAGATCCCACATGCTAAGAAGCAACTAAGCCTGTGTGCCACAACTACGGAAGCCCACATGCCTTAAAGCCCTGCATCGCATTAAGAAGCCTTGAGCACCACAACTGAAGAGTAGTCCCCACTCACTGCAACTAGAGAAAGCCCTTGCACAGCAATGAAGATCCAGCATAGCCAAATAAAAATAAATAAATCTAAAAAAAAAAAAATGATAGCATAGAGAATGTCCTGTATAGCACAGGGAACTCTAGTTAATGCTCTGTGGTGACCCAAATGGGAAGGAAATGCAAAAGGAAGTGGATGCATGTATAACTAGGGCTGATTCATTTTGCTGTATAGTAGAGACTAACACAACATTGTAAAACAACTAGGGCTGATTCATTTTGCTGTATAGTAGAGACTAACACAACATTGTAAAGCAACTATACTCCAATAAAAATAGATTTAAAACAGAAAGTAGTATAGAAAGAGATGTTCAAGTTCAGTTCAGTTCAGTCACTCAGTCGTGTCTGACTCTTTGCAACCCCACGAATCACAGCATGCCAGGCCTCCCTCTCCATCACCAATTCCCGGAGTTCACTCAAATTCACGTCCATTGAGTCCGTGATGCAATCCAGCCATCTCATCCTCTGTCGTCCCCTTCTCCTCCTGCCCCCAGTCCCTCCCAGCATCAGAGTCTTTTCCAATGAGTCAACTCTTCTCATGAGGTGGCCAAAGTACTGCAGTTTCAGCCTCAGCATCATTCCTCCAAAGAAATCCCAGGGCTGATCTCCTTCAGAATGGACTGGTTGGATTTCCTTGCAGTCCAAAGGACTTTCAAGGGTCCCCTCCAACACCACAGTTCAAAAGCATCAATTCTTCGGTGCTCAGCTTTCTTCACAGTCCAACTCTCACATCTATACATGACCACAGGAAAAACCATAGCCTTCACTAGATGGACCTTTGATGTTAAAGTTATTAGATCTTGAAAGAAAAAAGAATTTTCATAATGACACCATTCAAAGTAATACCAATCTAGAAGCATCTAATATCCATAACAATACAATGCAAAAAATAAACTGCAGAGTAGTTATTCAAAGCACAAATCACAAAACAAAATCTTACTACTATTATTTGGAACAACATGAAATAAACTAGGGCTTCCATGGGAGCTCAGATGGCAAAGAATTTGCCTGAACTCACAAATGAATTATCAAATGAAAAAAGATGGATACAAAAAAGAAAATTTATGATTCCACTTATTTAAAGATTGCAAACAGGCAAAACTAACCTAGGGCATGAAACAATGCATTTCAGGTCAGGGTAAGTAGTGAGTAGAGGGGATATAAAGGCACTTCTGGGTCTTGTTTAATTCTTTTTCTTGACCTGTATGTTGGCTGCACAGTATATGTTCACATGATAATTTACCAAGCTGTACATTTAAGACATAGGCAACTTTTTCTAGGTATATTATGCTTCAGTGAAAATGGTTATTTAAAAAGAAACTTTCAACTTACAATTCTGCCCAAGCTTTGACTGTGGAGGACTTCATGTTGATGTCCTCCTGGACACCCTTGGTGGTTTAGTTGCTAAGTTGTGCCCAGCTCTTGCAACTATGCACTGTAACCGGCTGGGTTCCTCTGTCCATGGAATTATCCAGGCAAGAATACTGGGGTGGGTTGCCATTTCCTTCCCAGGGGATCTTCCCAACCCAGGAATCAAACCCAGGTTTCCTGCATTGCAGGCAGATTCTTTATTGACTGAACTACAAGGGAAGGAAGTTCCTGGACACCCATAGGCAATCTCTTTGATGGGAGAAATTCTTGAACTGGGTGTTGGGAAACCTAGACCCTAAGATAGGGTCTTGTACTGATATGTTGGTGCCAATCCACCTCACTAAGTCAGAAATTCCTAAAAATAAAGGAAGAATGAGACTAGTGGTTTTCTGAGACCCTCCTGCCTCTAAAATATCTATGATTCTTTCATTCTACAGAAAGATAAATGATCAACAGAAGCCTTCCCAGATGGAGGGAGGAGCAGGGCAGAGTAAGAAAATAATTACTGTAAAGAGAGCAACTCAGCTTTTTTTTTTTTTTTTTTTTTAATCCAAAATAAAGTACTTTGGCTCTTTTAGAGTGTACACTATGTGATTCAGGTAGCAAATCACAGCTCTTTGTCCTGGGTAAAAGTTTCATTGTGACCTGGGCTTATTCAAGTCCCAAAGGTTGCAAAACCAACATTTCTGATTCTTAATCAACTGATGCTGTAATTATTAACTCAGTGTTTATTTTAAACATCACTGATTATGGCGAATCACAGAATGCTGAATTATGGTACACAGTACATGTTGGTGACCGTGCTTAAACTGAATGCTTGCTTTGTTGTGTTCAGTTGCTAAGTTGTGTCCAGTTGCTAAGTTGTGTCCAACTCTTTGCAACCCCATGGACTGCAGTCTTCCTTGTCCTTCATTATCTCCAGGAGTTTACTCAAACTCATGTCATTGAGCCAATGACGGCATCCAACCATCTCATCCTCTGTCGCCCCTTTCTCCTCCTGCCTTCAATCTTTTCCAGAATCAGGGTTTACTTAGAAGGAAGCATACAGGCCACAGAGGAATTCAGCCTCAGCTCTACTGGCCGCAGACACCATGTCCTTGGCCCAAGTATTAAATTTCTAAGACCCAGTTTCTTCATCTTTAGAATAGGAATGATTTTAAATTAGGCAAAGTTAATCAAGAGAATCTGAAAGGATATGATGGGTATGAAAATTTTCTAATTGTCAGTATTCCTGCAAACATGTGAGGGGTAAGACATTTTGTAGCTGGAGTCTCAACAGCTCTAAATTTTTCCTTTTGAATTCATGAAGCATTCCATATTTTTAGAAATCAAAGAGGACACTAATAGATGGAAAAATATACCATGTTCATGAATTGGAAGAATCAACATAGTGAAAATGAGTATACTACCCAAAGCAGTCTACAGATTCAATGCAATCCTTATCAAGCTACCAGCGGTATTTTTCACAGAACTAGAACAAATAATTTCAAGATTTGTATGGAAATACAAAAAACTTCGAATAGCCAAAGCAATCTTGAGAAAGAAGAATGGAACTGGAGGAATCAACTTGTCTGACTTCAGGCTCTACTACAAAGCCACAGTCATCAAGACAGTATGGTACTGGCACAAAGACAGAAATATAGATCAATGGAACAAAATAGAAAGCCATGGATGAAACTGGAGCCGATTATACAGAGTGAAGTAAGCCAGAAAGAAAAACACCAATACAGTATATTGACACATATATATGGAATTTAGAATGATGGTAATGATAACCCTTTTGCGAGACAGCAAAAGAGACACAGATGTATAGAACGGACTTTTGGAATTTGAGGGAGAGGGAGAGGGTGGAATGATTTGAGAGAATGGAACTGAAACATGTATACTATCATGTAAGAAATGAATCGCCAGTCTATGTTCGATACAGGATACAGGATGCTTGGGGCTGGTGCATGGGGATGATCCAGAGAGATGATATAAGGTGGGAGGTGGGAGGGGGGGTTCAGGAATGGGAACTCACGTACACTCGTGGTGGATTCATGTCAATATATGGCAAAACCAATACAGTATTGTAAAGTAAAATAAAATAAAATAAAGAAAAGAGTTTAGAAGTGACCGCATTAGCCAACTTAGAAAAAAAATCAATATGACAATTTCCTTACAGAACATGCTTCATTCAAGCATGGTCATTATTGACCTAGTAATGTATATCAATTCAGTTCAGTCGCTCAGTTGTATCGGACTCTTTGTGACCCCATGAATTGCAGCACGCCAGGACTCCCTGTCCATCACCAACTCCTGGAGTCTGCCCAAACCCATGTTCATCAAGTCGGTGATGCCATCCAGCATTTCATCCTCTTTCATCCCCTTCTCCTCCTGCCCCCAATCCCTCCCAGCATTAGTGTCTTTTCCAATGAGTCAACTCTTTGCATGAGGTGGCCAAAGTATTGGAGTTTCAGCTTCAACATCATTCCTTCCAATGAATACACAGGCCTGATCTCCTTTAGGATGGACTGGTTGGATCTCCTTGCAGTCCAAGGGACTCTCAAGAGTCTTCTCCAACACCACAGTTCAAAAGCATCAATTTTTCAGTGCTCAGCTTTCTTCACCGTCCAACTCTCACATCCATACATGACCACTGGAGAAACGATAGCCTTGACTAGATGGACCTTAGTTGGCAAAGTAATGTCTCTGCTTTTTAATATGCTATCTAGGTTGGTCATAACTTTCCTTCCAAGGAGAAAGCATCTTTTAATTTCATGGCTGCAATCATCATCTGCTATGATTTTGGAACCCCAAAAAATAAAGTCTGACACTGTTTCTACTGTTTCCTCATCTATTTCCAATGAAATGATGGGACCGGATGCCATGATCTTCGTTTTATGAATGTTGAGCTTTAAGCCAACTTTTTCACTCTCCTCTTTCACTCTTATCAAGAGGCTTTTTAGTTCTTCTTCACTTTCTGCCATAAGGGTGGTGTCATCTGCATATCTGAGGTTATTGATATTTCTCCCAGCAATCTTGGTTCCAGCTTGTGCTTCTTCCAGCCCAGCATTTCTCATGATGTACTCTGCATATAAGTTAAATAAGCAGGGTGACAATATACAGCCTTGATGTACTCCTTTTCCTATTTGGAACTGGTTTGTTGTTCCATGTCCAGTTCTAACTGTTGACCTGCATACAGGTTTCTCAAGAGACAGGTCAGATGTATACAATTCCCTGCTATTTAGAATCTCATGATCATTGAATGGCATCTCCTGTTCAGGTCTTAATGCTGGGCTTTGGGTCAGTTTCATGAATTCCTTGTCTCCCATCCTTCACTGAATCCACACCTATTGTTCTGTTTAGAATCTCCTTTCCTTGCTGTGCATACATCATTCCATTATTTCTGAATATGATTGGGAAAAAAAGCAACAGAGGCAACTGTACCTGGAGGTGACTGGGAGGAAGTCCTCCCTCCTAAATTCTCTGAAATGGGCTCTTTCTCAGGTCCTTGAGCTAGTTTCTTCTTTAGTGATGGAAGGGGACAACCTTTATCTGATTTTCATTCCTTGAAATTCTATAACCCTGTTATCCTTGGGCTTCCATTTAATGGGAAATCTTTTGTTTTGTGAACACTGCAGGACTTTGCGAGAAGTCACTACTTATTTAGTCATTCATATGTGAGTTATATTTGCAAGTTTGTTTTGGTGACTGTAATGTTAGTACAGTGCATTTAATTATTTAAAAGGCTTTCTTCCATTTCCAGGACAATGTATTCTAGTATTTGATAAATCTTTATAGGATAAATTTTTACGTACAAGATTTAAAATAAACTCATCTCTTTCAAAGTCTAATTTCCTAACTGATCATCAGTCTGAAAAGCCAGAATATCAGGCAGTTTTTTGGATCAAATAAGTTGCATCAGTAATTCTCACTCCTGGCTGTATGCTGTAACTACCTCTGGGGTTTTCTTTTTTAAAAAAATTACCACTACCTGGGACATAGCCATCCCACTCCAGTACTCTCGCCTGGAGAATACCCTGAATGGAGGAGCCTGGTGGGCTGCAGTCCATGGGGTCGCTAAGAGTTGGACACGGCTGAGCGACTTCACTTTCACTTTTCAGTTTCCTGCATTGGAGAAGGACATGGCAACCCACTCCAGTGTTCTTGCCTGGAGAATCCCAGGGACGGGGGAGCCTGGTGGGCTGCCGTCTATGGGGTCGCACAGAGTCAGACACGACTGAAGTGACTTAGCAGCAGCAGGGACATAGCCAAGATGTGTCTAGGGTGAGGCATTGGGAGAAAGAAAAGCAAGACCAAACAGCTGTTAATTTTTACCTTTATCAGGGGGCCGAAGTCCACTCAGAAGAGAGATTAAAGTGCTTCTAGCTGAATGATCAAGCTGATTGTATGCAGCTCAAGAAGAAACAATTAGAACTGGACATGGAACAGCAGACTGGTTCCAAATCGGGAAAGGAGTACGTCAAGGCTGTATATTGTCACCCTGCTTATTTAACTTATTTGCAGAGTACATCATGAGAAATGCTGGACTGGAAGAAGCACAAGCTGGAATCAAGATTGCTGGGAGAAAGATCAATAACCTCAGATATGCAGTTGACACCAGCTTTATGGCAGAAAGTGAAGAAGAACTAAAAAGCCTCTTGATGAAAGTGAAAGAGGAGAGTGAAAAAGTTGGTGTAAAACTCAACCTTCAGATAACTAAGATCGTGGCATCTCGTCCCATCACTTCATGGCAAATAGATGGGGAAACAGTGGAAACAGTGACAGACTTTATTTTTTTGGCCTCCCAAATCACTGCAGATGGTGACTGCAGCCATGAAATTAAATGACGCTTGCTCTTTTATGACCAACCTAGACAGCATATTAAGAACCAGAGGCATTACTTTACCAGCAAAGGTCCATCTAGTCAAAGCTATGGTTTTTCCAGTAGTTCAGTATGAAAGAGTTGGACTATAAAGAAAACTGAGCACTTAAGAATTGATGCGTTTGAACTGTGGTGTTGGAGAAGACTCTTGAAAGTCTCCTGGACAGCAAGGAGATCCAACCAGTCCATCCTAAAGGAACTCAGTCCTGAGCATTCATTGGAAGTACTGATTCTGAAGCTGAAACTCCAATACTTTGGCCAGCTGATGCGAAGAACTGACTCATTTGAAAAGACTCTGTTGCTGTGAAAGATTGAAGGAGGGAGAAGAAGGGGATGACAGAGGATGAGATGGTTGGATGGCATCACAGACCCAATGGATATGAGTTTGAGTAAACTCCAGGAGTTGGTGATGGACAGGGAGGATGAGGTGTTGCAGTCCATGGGGTCGCAGAGAGTCGGACATGACTGAGCGACTAAACTGAACTTAGGCGATTGGTCAGTTTGGAAACGAAAGAATGCTAAGTCATTTTAGTCATATTGGGCTCTTAGCAACCTGATGGACTGGAGACTGCCAGGGTCCTCTGTCCACGGGATTCTCCAGGCAAGAATACCGGAGTGGGTTGCCATGCCCTCCTCTAGGGGATCTTCCCACCCGAGGGACGGAACCTGGGTCTCTTATGTCTCCTGCATTGGCAGGCATGTTCTTTACCACTGAGCCACCTGGGAAGCTCAAATGAAAGAGTAAGAAGTAGATTAGCAGGAAGTGTTATAAAAGCTTGGACTGCTAGCTCAAGCTGACTGTATAGGAGAAGGCGTCGATGGATCTGGCTCTGGTCCTGGTGCTCTGTCTCTCTTGTCTGCTTCTCCTCTCATTCTGGAAACAGAGCTCTGGGAAAGGGAAGCCTCTCCCAATTCTTGGAAATATCCTACAGTTAGATGTTAAGGACATCAGCACTTCATTAAGCAATATAAGTGTGTTTTATGTTCCTCCTTGGCTTGCAAAGAATAAGGAAATTAATCCTTACATTTAAATAAAATATCTTCCTGGAGGCAAAGTATTAAAATAGAATGTATTACAGCAAACACTCCCTGTGGAATTTTTAAATTTTTATTTTAAATTGGAGGATAATTACTTTACAAAATTGTAATGGATTTTGCCATACATCAGCATGAATCAGCCATAGTTATACATATGTACCCTCCCTCCTGAAACTCCCTTCCACTTCCTTCCCATCCCACACCTCTAGGTTGTCACAAAGCACCTGCTTTAGGCTCCCTGCATCATACATCAAATTTCTGACTCTGACCTTTCCATTGCCTTTTTTTTTTTTTTTTTGGTCTGTCATTGTCAGAACTAGAACAGAGTAATACATTTGTCATGAACAAAAATCTTTACATCATTATAAGGTGAAATCAAAAACAATAAAGTGGATATATGTTTATGTATAACTGATTTACTTTGCTGTACAGCAGAAACTTACACAGCATTATAAAGCAACTATACTTCAATAAAAATTAATTTTAAAAAAAGTGGTGAGGTGGCAAAATTCAGGACTGTTGCTGCTTGAAAGGAGGCAAATCCTACATCGTTTCATGGCCACTTGCTATGATTCTTGGTTGAAGATAAGTGATAATGAAACTGTTTCATTTTAGATTTCATTCAAAAAATTGACAAGTTGCTAAAACAAGAGCCAATCTGGACGGGGAGGTGCCTTCCCCTCCTGGAGGTTCTCTTCCCAGCAAGCTGGAGGCGGAGGCTCAGGTGGCCTGTCTCTCTGAGGGTTTCCCAGCCAATGCACCAGAAATGTTGTGGAATCTGGAGTTGCAAAACACACCTAGGAGGACATTCAAGACAGTGGAGTATAGTTTATTATGCCAGCGGATCCAAGGACAATCAGTTCCCAATAAGGACTCTGATGTTTCTGAGAGGCCCAGTTTTATACCCCCCACTACGTGACTGCTTACATGTTAGCAACCTCTTTGTTGTATATGATTGAGTTTTACAACAAGTAGGTGCTAGGAGAACAAACAAGTACGGTTAAGGGGGGCGGGGGGCGTTGATTATTCATCAAGGGGGAATGTCTCCATGGTTAATCTAACCAGGGCAGCCTGACCTCAACTACAATCCCTGTTTGTCATCTGCAGGGAGGGAAGTCTCCAGGAGACCTGGTTTTCACCAGCAACAGTTTCTTCACTCTTGGGCAGGGTTCAGGCCCAGTTCACATCTAGTCTTTAAGATGGATGACAGGCTTCAAGATGGAGTCTCTCCTGCTTTCCTCACACTGGCCCCAACATTAGCTTCATCTCTGCTGATTCTACATATGATTCTTTCAGCTGTTCATTAAACAAAACATATTTTGATGTTCCTAACTATTCTCCTTCGTTATATATCAGTGCTTAATTACAGGCTTTGCAGAGAGATGATATTCAGCCTCATAATTTTAGTTATTAAATGGTATTTTAAAATTACCTCTTTAAGTATTTTCACCATTTTTTCTTCAAATTAACAGGCGTCTTGGGTGAAAAGGATACAAGAAAAGGCAACAGCAATGAATTGAATAATAATAGAACAACCCATTATTTAATTACCTATGCTGAAATTTATGTTTGGTTAAGATAAAAATGAAGTGTTGATTTTATGTTTGTTGAATATATGTTGTTAAGGGAATTTATAGGTAAGATATTATTTAAAGGTTCTAAAACTACTTTTACCTGTTATCTCAGACACCAAATGTTTCATCTGTATATTTCAATGTCTTAATATTGTTTCTGATTTTTTGGCTTCATCCTGAGATCCCACTTTCCTCCTGTGCTATGCTCCCTGCAATGTGATCTGCTCCATTATTTTCCAGAATTGTTTTGATTATAAAGATCAGACTTTTCTAAATCTAATGGAAAAATTGAATTAAAACCTCAGGATTCTGAGCTTTCCATGGGTTCAGGTGAGGCCAAGTTCCTTTCTTCTTGAGAAAATTTTTTCTGCTCTTTTCTCCATGAGATCCAGATCTCCCTCTGTACACCAAGCTGTGAGGTGAAAGTGTGAAGAGCACAGTCCTGCCCAGAGCTTAGCATCATGGAGCGTTCATCTGGGGCTGATGGTTGAGCCCTTTAATGATAGACAAGAAAATGCATGCCCAGAATACAGAACTGTAGCTCAGTCCTATTGACACTGTTCAGTGGTTTTCCCCACCAATTTCCAGAAACTGAACTGAACTGAACTTCCAGAAACTACTTTTGTGACTTCTCCAAAGGGATGCCCACAGCAGTAGAAAGACTTACAGATTCTTCTGGAAAGACTCCCATTACTCACAAGTCTTGTCAATTAATCCCAACTATTGACTAAAAAATATAGTCACAGCCTGAAAGTAGACTTGTTTTATTTGGTGGGAATGGTTAGGACTCCGAGTGCGGGTGACCACATCTCAGTAGCTCTGAGAAAACTGCTCCAAGGAGGCAGGGGGAGAGTCAGACTATACACAAGTTTGCAACAAAGGGAGCAAGCAGTCTGAACATCAAACAAAGATCGGCTATCAAGTTAAGGAATTTAACTTGTGTATGAGAAGATGCAAACCTCTTGGCTCACTGAATTCATTCCTTTCATATGCACCTCAGCTCTATTGGGCCAGATCTGGTTTCCTTGTTCACTTGGAGGCATGGCAGTCTCTTTTAGCTTCTTCTTGCATTCCCCCAGCTCCTCAGCAGTCACTTTGAGGGCTGGCAGCATCTGTCGGATCTCAGTTTAAGAGCTCTCATTCACATTTGGAGGTCAGAAATCGCTAATGGCTATGACATTTCTTGTTTATTTATATGGCAGGAGATATTTTAATTTCACACCACTTAGTTGCTACTTAGGGCTTCCCCGGTGGCTCAGTGGTAAAGAATCCTTCTGCAATGCAGGAGATGTGAGAGATGCGGGTTCGATCCCTGGGTCAAGAAGAAGGGAATGGCAACCCGCTCTAGTATTCTTCCCTGGAGAATCCCATGGATGGAGGAGCCTGGCATGCTACAGTCCATGGGGTTGCAAAGTGTCGGACATGACTGAAGTGACTTAGCACACACACACACACACACACACACACACACACACATGCACAATTGCTACTTAAGCACATGAGTTGGCAGAAATATCTACATTTAATGAGCAGAATATCTCTTTCAAGGGGGAGAGTGCTACCAGGGGACAACTAGGATAAGAGGGAGAGTTCGATGCTTCATTTGGCATCTTAACCTACAAGGTAATTGCTTTGGGAATGACAAAATGATTGATTTTTGTTTTGGTGTTAAGAAACATAAATAAACATCACAGGTGTACCCTGTGCTGAGCTATGTTCTACCCTCTCAGAAATCACTTAATTGCTCTGGTGCCCGGTTACTTTATCCATAAAGTATTGGTTGTGTTTCATGTGTTTTTAGGATACTTTCTGTCCTAAAATACTGATTTTATGTTTTAGTCTATGAGCCAGAAGTAGAAACATCAAAGACCAGCTCTGTGCTCTTTATCACGTTGATTAAATTCTTTTGTCACCTACAAAAGTGAATCATAGTATTTCGTGTCATCCCATATATCATGATAGTAAGGAAGAATTGAGGTAAAAAAATGAGAGAACAGATATAAAAATGCTTTTATGCTATGAACATGATATATGAATATAGGAAAAAATTATCTTATTTGATCCATGGTCATAATTTTCTCCCTCAGATACATCTGTCAATACATGCGTGTGTGTGTGTGTTAGTTGCTCAGTCATGCCCGACTCTATGTGACCCCATGGACTGTAGTTCACCACGCTTCTCTGTCCATGGGATTCTCCAGGAAAGAACACTGGAGTGGATTGCCATACACTCCTCCAGGGGATCTTTCCGACCCAGAGATCGAACCCAGGTTTCCTGCACTGTAAGCAAACTCCTTATCATATGAGCCACAGACATAGGAAAGAATTGTCATATTGATCCACGTCATAATTTTCTCCCTCAAATACATCTGTCAGCATAGAAAATTATATATTTGTGAAGTGAAAATTTCTCTCAATACAGAAACCATATTATATTAATATTTATACCACAGTTGCTCACCAGGGCTTGGCATATTAAGTAAACCTTCACTAACTTGTTTTTAAATGTAACTTTATTTATTTTAATTAGAGGCTAATTACTTTACAATATTGTATTGGTTTTGCCATACATCAACATGAATCTGTCACGGGTGTACACGTGTTCCCCATCCTGAACGCCCCTCATACCTCCCTCCCCGTACCATCCCTCTGGGTCATCCCAGTGCACCAGACCCAAGCATCCTGTATCCTGCATGGAACCTGCACTGGCGATTCATTTCATATATGATATTATACATGTTTCAATACCATTCTCCCAAATCAACCCACCCTCTCCCTCTCCCACAGAGTCCAAAAGACTGTTCTATACATCAGTGTCTCTTTTGCTATCTCGCATACAGGGTTATCATTACCATCTTTCTAAATTCCATATATATGCGTTAGTATACTGTAGCGGAGAAGGCAATGGCACCCCACTCCAGTACTCTTGCCTGGAAAATCCCATGGATGGGGGAGCCTGGTGGGCTTCCGTCTATGGAGTCGCACAGAGTCGGACACGACTGAGCGCTTTCACTTTCACTTTTTACTTTCATGCATTGGCGAAGGAAATGGCAACCCACTGCAGTGTTCTTGCCTAGAGAATCCCAGGGACGGGGGAGCCTGGTGGGCTGCAATCTATGGGGTCGCACAGAGTCGGACACGACTGAAGCGACTTAGCAGCAGCAGCAGCAGCAACAACAGTATACTGTATTGGTGTTTTTCTTTCTGGCTTACTTCACTCTGTATAATAGGCTACAGTTTCATCCACCTCATTAGAACTGATTCAAATGTATTCTTTTAATGGCTGAGTAATACTCAGTTGTGTATATGTACCACAGCTTTCTATCCATTCATCTGCTGATGGACAGCTAGGTTGCTTCCATGTCCTGGCTAGGCTATTATAAACAGTGCTGTGGTGAACACTGGGGTACATGTGTCTTTCAGTTCTGGTTTCCTCGGTGTGTATGCCCAGCAGTGGGATTGCTGGGTCATAAGGCAGTTCAATTTCCAGTTTTACTTGTTAAAGAGATTGTCTTTTCTCTATTGTATATTCTTGCCTCCTTTGTCAAAGATAAGGTGTCCATAGGTGTGTGGACTTATCTCTGAGCTTTTTATTTTGTTCCATTGATCTATATTTCTGTTTCTGTGCCAGTACCATACTTTCTTGATGACTGTGGCTTTGTAGTAGAGCCTGAAGTAGGGCAGGTTGATTCCTCCAGTTCCATTCTTCTTTCTCAGGATGGTTTTGGTTATTCAAGGTTTTTTGTATTTCCATACAAATTGTGAAATTATGTGTTCTAGCTCTGTGAAAAATACCGTTGGTATCTTGATAGGGATTGCATTGAATCTATAGATTACTTTTGGTAGTATGCTCATTTTCACTATATTGATTCTTTTGATCCATGAACATGGTATATTTCTCCTTCTGTTAGTGTCTTTTTTTATTTCTTTCACCAGTGTTTTATAGTTTTCTCTAAAAACTATAGTCTTTAGTTTCTTTAGGTAGATATATTCCTAAGTATTTTATTCCTTTTGTTGCAATGGTGAATGGAATTGTTTCCTTAATTTCTCTATTTTCTCATTATTAGTGTATAGGAATGCAAGGGATTTCTGTGTGTTGATTTTATATCCTGAAACTTTACTATATTCATTGATTAGCTCTAGTAATTCCCTGGTGGAGTCTTTAGGGTTTCTTATGTAGAGGATCATGTCATCTGCAAACAGTGAAAGTTTTACTTCTTCCTTTTATTTCTTTTTCTGCTCTGATTGCTGTGGCCAAAGCTTCCAAAACTATGTTGAATAGTAGTGGTGAACGTGGGCACCCTTGTCTTGTTCCTGACTTTAGGAGAAATGCTTTCAATTTTTCACCATAGAATGGTGACATTTTAGATCAATTTAGAAAGACTGAATATCATGATATAATATGATATAGTCTCCCTGTTTTAAAGGGCTTTCTGTAGTGTTTTTCAATAATTTATTCCAGGCATTGGCTTGAATATTTTTGGGACAATTTTGCCAAGGTGGTTATTGTAGTTATAAAAATTTTAAGTGCCTTTTCTATTTTTTGTAATATCAAAATTTAATTGATTTTATCATTTTAATGACCTTGTATATGGCAAACTTGCTAAATTTATAATCATTTCTGAAAATTTCTCTCTAATTAATTGCAATTTCCAAATACATTATCCTGCCTATCTGGGTTAATATCTTTGTATCATCCTTTTTAAAATTTTCTGATCTGAAGGAGAGTTGAGGTTAACATCTCACTCTTGGGAATGATGTTTTATGTATATTTTGTTCTTTTTTTTTTTTTTTTTAATAAAATTAGGGAAGTTTGCCTGGTGGCCTAGTGGTAAAATAATCCTCTTACCAGTACAAGAGATGCAGGAGACACCAGTTCAATCTCTGGGTCAGAAAGCTCCCCTGGAGAAGGAAAGGGCAACCCACTCCAGTATTCTTGCCTGGAAAATCCCATGGTCAGAGGAGCCTGGCAGGCTACAGTCCATGGGGACAAAAGGAGTCAGACATGACTGAGCAGAAACATGGACAATATATATTTGGTAGACCATCCGAGGTCGTTTTAGTTAATGCAGAATTCAGGTCAAATCACTGATAAGCCAGAATGATTTCACTATATTGCAATATGTGAAAAACTCTTCCACTAATAACCACTTACATATCTATATCCAGCTATCCATCATAATCTCCTTACTTCAGTATGCATATCTCAATAACAGTGATTATTGTACACAGAGGAATAATAGCATGGCTTATCACAGAAACAATGATATTATCTAATGCACTGGCTATACTTAAAATATTCCAATTTTCTTAGAATAACCCTTCTAGTGTTTTTCTTTTTTCTTCATAAATGAGGTGAGGCTCCATACTGTCACTTATTCCATTATTATTGGTTATGCAGTGCCATTCACATGATAAAGTGGTATTTGCCAGACTGCTCCAGAGCAGAAGTCCTTTTTTTTTTTTTTTTTATTACACATAATACACCAAAATCTATTGCATGATACATTAGGGCTTCGAGAGTATCAGTTCATTTCAGTCGCTCAGTCGTGTCTGACTTTTTGCGACCCCATGAATTGCAGCATGCCAGGCCTCCCTATCCATCACCAACTCCCAGAATCTACCCAAGCCCATGTCCATTGAGTTGGTGATGCCATCCAGCCATCTCACCCTCTGTCGTCTCCTTCTCCTCCTGCCCCCAATCCTTCCCAGCATCAGAGACTTTTCCAATGAGTCAACTCTTCACGAGTCGACCAAAGTACTGGAGTTTAAGCTTTAGCATCATTCCTTCCAAAGAACACCCAGGACTGATCTCCTATAGAATAGACTGGTTGGATGTCCTTATAGTCCGAGGGACTCTCAAGAGTCTTCTCCAACACCACAGTTCAAAAGCATCAATTCTTTGGTACTCAGCTTTCTTCACAGTCCAACTCTCACATCCATACATGACTACTGGAAAAACCATAGCCTTAACTAGACAGACCTTTGTTGGCAAAGTAATGTCTCTGCTTTTCAATATGCTGTCTAGGTTGGTCATAACTTTTCTTCCAAAGAGTAGGTGTCTTTTAATTTCATGGCTGCAATCACCATCTGCAGTGATTTTGGAGCCCAAAAATATAAAATCTGACACTGTTTCCACTCTTTCCCCATCTATTTGCAATGAAGTGATGGGACCAGATGCCATGATCTTCGTTTTCGGAATGTTGAGCTTTAAGCCAACTTTTTCACTCTCCTCTTTCACTTTCATCAAGAGGCTTTTTAGTTCCTCTTCACTTTGTGCTATAAGGGTGGTGTCATCTGCATATCTGAGCTTGTTGATATTTCTCCTGGCAATCTTGATTCTAACGGTGCTTCTTCCAGCCCAGAGTTTCTCGTGATGTACTCTGCATGGAAGTTAAATAAGCAGGGTGATTGAGAGTGTAGTGTTTCTTAATCATTTACCCAACACTTTTAACTTTGCTAGCAAAACTTGTTTAAATTGATGAGAGGAATCTGAATTGGTATGAAATTATTTTTCTAATTTTATCATTCTTCCTGTGTTTCAAATCTAGGATTAATCTGTGATGATGTCTACTGTATTTTTGTTTTCTTAAATAATTTTATTTATTTATTCATTTATTTTTAGTTGTGCTGGATCTTTATTGCTACACGCAGGCTTTTCTCTAGTTGTGGTGAGTGGGGGTTAATTTTGTTGCAGTGCATGGGCTTCCCATTTTGCATGACTTCTCTTGTTGTAGAGCTTGTGCTCTAGGGCACAAAGGCTTCACTAGTTGTGGTGATTTGGCTCAGTAGTTGTGGTTCCCAAGTTCTAGAGCACAGGTTCAGTAGTTTGGTGCCTTGGCTTAGCTGTTTCACAGCATGTGGGATCTTCTTGGACCAGGGATTGAATTTGTGTCTCCTGCATTGGCAAGTGGATTCTTTACCAGTGAGCTACCAGGGAAGCCCTACCATATATTTTTAAATAAATACAGACTGTCTGCATGGCAATAGTAAACATTAATATTTGTTATCATACTTATTCTTATCACAGAAGAGCATATATCCATTTATAAAAACCCTATGAACAGGTAACTCCAGATCGCTCTAGCTCAATAGGGACTTCCATTTTAAACCATAATCCAAATATGAGATGAGTGAGTATTGAAATGATAAAAGAAAGCACATGGTGGGAACAGAAACTTGTATCCAAATATGGTGATTAACAAATTGGATTCATAAGGTCTGACACCCTAGGACCCAGATACCGAGGTTTTCAGATGCTGTTGAAGTTCACTTTAGCAGCATCACTGCCACTAGTCTTAAACTTATCCTTGTTAATTACTTGTTCTGTCTGCCTCAAAATACCACTGCCCTTCTTTGGACTGGATAGTCCTCATTATTGATCCTCAGAATGGACTAAGCAATTTGCAGCATTTCTTCTAGCTTCGTGACTTCTCCATAGTTTTGTTGATCTTCATCTGTCCTTTCCAGGGCACAGATATATTAACATCACTGACTTCTGTGCTACATGATGACAAAGAATTCCCCAACCCTGAGGTATTTGATCCTGGCCACTTCCTGGATGAGAGTGGCAACTTTAGAAAGAGTGACTATTTCATGGCTTTCTTTACAGGTAATAATTTTTTTTTCTTTTCCCCTCAATCCTTTAGAGGACAAGATACTTTCTAAGGATCAGTTGGAAGTTACATAGTAATCCTATGGGGCTGGTAGAAATGCTTTCTCCATGATGAGGGACAGCAATCCCAATGCCCACGCACTTTCCCTTCCCATGAGACATCGTCATTTTGGGGCTAGATTACTGGAGTTTTGGAGAGGTGACCCAGTTATTTCAAATTTAGAAACAAAACTTGAGCTGGAAACTGAAAATGTAAGAGAACCATATCTTAGCCAAAAAGAATCGTGTGTTATAAAATCTCAAGCTGTGTTGGAGGTTGATGAAGAGTAGGTATACTTAGTGCAGAGAAGAGATGCTGTGAAGAATGGAAAGAAACATGTGGAACTACTAGATTAGGATCAGAAAATACAGCCAGTATATGTGACTTTCTAGAAAAAGATAGATAGAAACTTGAAAATATGAAATTACAGTTATAATATGTGAATAATTTAAAGAAGTGTTTGGAATAGTCAGTAAATATTTGTTGAAAGAATAATATTTGCTATGGTAAGATGTCAGGTGGATAGCATATATGTCTACCCTTTGTCCATCAGTCTCTCTAGTCATCCTGCTTTCCATCCATCCATTCAAACATTCATGAAATGGTTACTACATAATCTCTTTCTGACAGCCAGAAAGACAGAGTTCAAGGAATATGTACTCTGTGTTTGCTATTTTTAGGAAAACGTGTTTGTTTGGAAAAGGGCCTGGCCAGCGTGGAGCTGTTTTTATTCCTGATCACAATTTTACAAAAATTTACCTTGAAATCTGTGGTTGATCCAAGGACCTCGACACCACCCCAGTTGTCAATGGGTTAGCTTCTGTGCCACCTTTTTACCGGCTCTGTTTCATTCCTATATGAGGAATGTTAGATCATCTGACTTCTTCAGTGATGTTGTCTTTAACTCCCTCTCATCTGTGGCATTATTCACCTGCTTCCCCTCATCTTTCTGGAGAGTGCCTGCTCTGACCTTTCTTCATTCATTGTGCAATTTCACTGCAGAAATGTATCTGCTGTTCTTTATACTCTGTAACATCTGTATTGGTTACCAGATAATGCACATAATTATCTGATGTTGAGTAGTTCTACATGCATAAGACTATATACTCCATCAGAATAAAACAAGATGATTACTCTCTGTACAACACAGAGCTATTTCTGTTATGCCTGTTCCTAATAAAACACATAACTTGGCAAGCCAGTACCAAACTTTCCTTCCTTTGTGCATATTGCAGATAAGGGAGGAAAGGAAAAAGAAAGACAAAGATGTCACATGGTCCTCATAAGCACAGAGAAAGACAGAGGGAATGAGAGTAGAAAAGCTCCCTTAGGTGCATGTTACCATGAGATACTTGAGGTTTGGACTTGAAAGTGAAAGAAATTGTTTTCAGGAGCATCTTCATCCTGTAGGGATTGTGGAGATCACTGTTGATTGTTGTTTAGTTGCCCAGTAATGTCCGACTCTTTGCAACTCCATGGATTGTGGCCCATGTGCCTCTCTGTCCATGGGATATAATATCTCGGCCACGAATACTGGAGTGGGTTGCCATTTCCTTCTCCAGGGGTTCTTCCCCACCCAGAGATTGAACCTGGGTATCCTGCATTTGCAGGCAGATTCTTTACTGCCGTGCCACAAGGGAAGCTCAAAGTCAAAGTAAGCCAAGAAAACTACAACTGAAAATCAGAATAGAACCTGGACTGGCTATTCAATTCATATATGATACTATACATGTTTCAATGGGGCTGGTGCACTGAGACGACCCAGAGAGATGGTACGGGGAGAGAGGAGGGAAGGGGGTTCAGAATGGGGAACACGTGTATACCTGTGGCAGATTCATGTTGATATATGGCAAAACCAATACAATATTGCAAAGTAATTAACCTCCAATTAAAATAAATAAATTTATATTGAAAAAAAAGAAAAAGAAAATCAGAATAGAAATCAATAAGATTATATAAAGGAAATCACTAAATAGAATCAATGAAACTAATGCTAGTTCTTTGAAAATTTGAATAGAATTGATAAATCTATGGCTAGGCTACCCTCAAAAATGTGTTGAACATGAGTTTGAGTAGGTTCTGAGAGTTGGTGATGGACAGGGAAGCCTGACGTGCTGCAGTCCATGGGATCGCAAAGAGGTGGACCTGGCCAAGTGACTGAACGGAACTGAACTGAACCCTCAAAGAAGCTATAAGACAGAAATTACACAAGTTATCATTGAAATGGGGAGTCATCTTTTTGATGCCATGGACATTAAAAGGGTAATGAAAGAGTATTCTGAATGGCTCTATGTCCACCAATTTGATGACTTAATTGAAACGGGTCAATTTCTTAAGTACACAGTCTGACCAAATGTACACAAGGAATAACATCTGTAACGTGACATTATAGGAAGTGCTAAACTACACTTTCCCCTGTAGGCATATTGATTCAAAACAACATGAATAAATTCTCTTTGTAAAATAACAATCTGGAAACTAGTGGAAAAATTTCTGTACCCTTAGTGAGTATGAATTCTGCTGCATCAAAGCCAGAAGGAAAGATAAGGACAGAGTCTCACAAATTCAACAGCAAATTAGAAGGACTATACATCATAGCTATTCAAGATTTATCCCTGTCATGAAGGACTGCTTCAACAAACAAAATTCAAACAGTGTGATATACAACATTGCCACAACAAAGAATAAAAATCATATGATTTTCTCAACAGATGTAGTAAAAGCATTTGACAGCATTCAACAAGCTTTCATTACCAAAAAACTCAACAGACTAGGAATATTAAGGCCATATGAAAACCAGTACTTAGAATCATAGATTTCAAAAAGCTGAAAGCTCTTTCACTAAGCTCTGGAGCAAGGAAGGAAATCCACTCTCACACTGATACTGACACTGACATCATATTATAAATCATAGTTAGAGAAATTAGAAAAATAAAAATAAAAGACATTCAAATCAGAAGGAAGAACCAATATTATATCTGTTCACAGATGAAATGACCTTGTATGAAGAAAACCATGAAGATTCCATAATAAAATCCTGTAAAAACTAATAAATGAAATAATTCAGTAAATTTGCAGAACATAAGGTGATCAACATGCAAAAATCAGTTGCTTCTTTATATACTAATAATAACCTATGTGTTAATTAGAAATACAATAACATCTGTGGTAGCAAGGAAAATATCAAAAAGTTAATAACTTAACTAAGAAAATGAAAGCCTGTACACCAAGCCATGCAAAACATTGCTGAAAGAACTTTCAAAAGACACAAAGAAATGGAAAGATATTCCATGTTTATAGGTTGGAAGAATTAATATTGTTTAAGTGTCCATACTACCCAAAGCCATCTAATATTCCATGTAGGATGCATCAAAATCCTAATGACATTTTATACAAAAATAGAAATAACATTAAAAATCATGTGGAACCACAAGACTCCAAATAGCCAATGCAATCTTGCAAAAGAAGGACAAAGCTGGAGGCATCACAATTCCTGATTTTAAATATATTTAAAAGGTATTTAAACAGTATTGTACTAACATAAAAATAGACACAGGGCAATATAACAGTATAGAGAGCCCAGACGTGAATCCAAGTTTACAGAGTTATGTGATCATCATCTAGTATGCCAACACTACCCAGTGGGGAAAGAACAGTCTCTTTTACAAATAATGCAGGAAAAATAGATACTCCTGTGCAAAAAAATAAAATTGGACCCTTATTTTACACCAGACCGAAAAGTCAACTAAAAAGACTAAATATAAGACCTGAAACTATAAAACTTTTAGGAGATACCACAGAGTATGATCTCCATGACATTGATTCTGACAATGATTTCATGCTTATGACACTAAAAGCACAGGCAGCTAAGGCAATCTTAGACAAGTGGGACAATAAAAACAAAAATCTACACAGAAAGCAAAAACAGTTGAAAATGTTAAAAGACAACATACAGAACAGGAGAAAAATATCTGCAAGTCCTATCTGATAAGGGGTTAATCTAAAAAACATATAGGAACTCTTAAAACTCAATAGTAAAAGGTAGAAAACCTATTAACCCATTTTAAATTTGGGCAAAGACTAGAATTGCTATATCTCTAAAGAAAAACAAGAATGGCAAGCAAGTGTATGAAAAGTGCTCAACATCAGTAATCTTCAGAGAAGGCAAATCAAAACCACAATGAGATAGCTCCGTACATCTTTTAGGCTGAATATTATAAGAAAGAAAAAATTGTTGGCAAGGATTTGAAGAAATTGAAATCCTTGTATACAGTTGGTGAAAAGACAAAATGGTGCAGCTTCTATGGAAAACAGAAGAGAGGTAAATCAAAAAACTAGAAATGAAATTACCACACCACCCAGCAATCCCATTTTTGGACTATTTAATAAACGAAGTGAAATCGTGATGCTAAGGAGATATTAAACACCCATGTTCAAGTTGGCATTATTCTCTGTAGACAAATGTGGAAAATCCTCAATGTCCATCAGTGGATGGATGGGAGAAATGTGGTATTTAACAAATGAATGTGTATGCAAAGCTGAAACAGACTCACAGACATATTAAACAAACTAGTGGTTTTCAAAGGGGACAGGGAAGTGGGCATGGATAAATTGTTGGTTGGATGAATACATGTTGCCCAGTTTTGTGTGAACCTAGAACTTCTTCAAAAATAACTTCTGAGCAAGAAGGATATGAATTTAGATGCAGAGAAGAGAGAAGAACTCCACAATAGACCCCTCCCCTCACCTGGGACTGAGCTGTGTGCTGGCAGCATCCTCTCCTGTGGATGAAATGGAAAGCAGTGAGTGAGTGCCTGGTCATCTTAGTTCTGTGTGTTGTAGCTGGGGAAACTCATTTCTTTCTAGCAACAACCAGAGTACTACAGCAGGAACCCCACACCTGGGCCAGAGAGGAAAAAGTGAATGCAGTAGATAGGAATTTTCAGAGGACATTATGGAGGACACAGTCCTGCTGACTCTCCTTATGACTTCAGCAGGGAGTCTGTACACAAGCCTCTGCCTTTTTCTGGAAAGCAAAAAAGAGATTTCCAGCAGCAATCTGCTTAGGTTCAAGAAGAGAAAACTAAAAAGATTAAGAATTCTGCTGAAAGAGACAGCAAAACAGAGTGTGTGTTTTTCAGTACAAAATCTAACAAACAGCACCACCAATAGCATCACCAGTGATCTATACCACCATCTGAAGACAACCAGTTAAGATTTAAGATTTTCACTTCAAGTGTGGTTGGGGTATAGGTTTGGATTGTGATATTGAATGGTTTGCCTTGGAAATGAACCGAGATCATCTTGTTGTTTTTGATATTGCACCCAAGTACTGAGTTTCAGACTGTTTCATTGACTCTATTAGAGCTACTCTATTTTTTCTTTTTTTTAATTTTAATTAGAGTCTAATTACTTTACAATATTGTGGTGGTTTTTGCCATACATTCACATGAATCAGCCATGGGTGTACATGTGTTCCCCATCCTGATCCTCCCTCCTACCTCCCTCCCCATCCCATCCCTCAGGAGCATTCCAGTGTACCAGCCCTGAGCACCCTGCCTCATGCATTGAACCTGGACTGGCAATCTATTTCGCATATGATAATATACATGTTTCAGTGCTATTCTCTCAAATTATCCCACCCTCACCTTCTCCCACAGAGTCCAAAAGTCTGTTCTTTATATCTGAATCTCTTTTGCTGTCTTGCATATAGGGTCATCATTACAAGCTTTCTAAATTCCGTATATATGTGTTAGTATACTGTATTGGTGTTTTTCTTTCTAGGTTACTTCACTCTATAATAGGCTCCACTTTCATCCACCTCATTAGAACTGATTCAACTGCATTCTTTTTAATAGCTGAGTAATACTCCATTGTGTATATGTACCACAGCTTTCTTATTCATTAGTCTGCCAATAGACATAGACGTTGCTTCCATGCCCTAGCTATTATAAACAGTGCTGTGATGAACATCGGGGTATACATGTCTCTTTCAATTCTGGTTTCCTCAGGTGTATGCCCAGGAGTGAAATTGCTGGGTCATATGGTGGTCCTGTTTCCAGGTTTCAAGTATTCTCCACACTGTTCTCCATAGTGGCTGTACTAGTTTGCATTTCCACCAACAGTGTAAGAGGGTTCCATTTTCTCCACACCCTCTCCAACATTTATTGTTTGTAGACTTTTGGATAGCAGCCATTCTGACTGGCATGAAATGGTACCACATTGTGGTTTTAATTTGCATTTCTCTGATAATGTGTGATGATGAGCATTTTTTCATGTGTTTGTTAGCCACCTGTATGTCTTCTTTGGAGAAATGTCTGTTTAGTTCTTTGGCCCATTTTTTGACTGGGTCGTTTATTTTTCTGGAATTGAGCTGCAAGAGCTGCTTGTATATTTTTGAGAAAAATTCTTTGTCAGTTGCTTCTTTTGTTATTAGTTTCTCCCATTCTGAAGGCTATCTTTTCACCTTGCTTATAGTTTCCTTCATTGTGCAAAAGCTTTTAAGTTTAATTAGGTCCCATTTGTCTATTTTTGCTTTTATTTCCATTACTCTGGGAGGTGGGTCATAGAGGATCCTGCTATGATTCACATCAGAGAGTGTTTTGCCTATGCTTTCCTCTAGGAGTTTTCTAGTTTCTGGTCTTACATTTAGATCTTTAATCCAATTTAAGTTTATTTTTGTGTATGGTGTTAGAAATTGTTCTAGTCTCATTCTTTTACAAGCGGTTGACCAGTTTTCCCAGCACCACTTGTTAAAGACATTGTCTTTTCTCTATTGTATATTCTTGCCTCCTCTGTCAAAGATAAGGTGTCCATAGCTACGTGGATTTACCTCTGGGCTTTTTATTTTGTTCCATTGATCTACATTTCTCTCTTTGTGCAGTACCATACTGTCTTGATGACTGTGGCTTTGTAGTAGACACTGAAGTCAGGCAGGTTGATTCCTCCAGTTGCATTCTTCTTTCTCAAGATGGCTTTGGCTATTCGAGGTTTTTTGTATTTCCATACAAACTTGAAATTATTTGTTCTAATTGTCTGAAAAGATACCGTTGGTAGCTAGATAGAGATTGCATTGAATCTATAGATTGCTTTTGGTAGTATACTCATTTTCACTCTATTGATTCTCCCGCTCTGTGAGAATGATATATTTCTCCATCATTTGTGTCATCTTTGATTTCTTTCATCAGTGTTTTATAGTTTTCAGTATATAAGTCTTTTGTTTCTTTAGGTAGGTTTATTCCTAAATATTTTATTCTCTTCATTGCAATGGTGAATGAAATTGTTTCTTCAATTTCTCTTTCTGCTTTCTCAGTGTATAGGAATGCAAGGGATTTCTATGTGTTAATTTATATCTTCTGCAACTTTCCTATATTCATTGATTAGCTTTAGTTATTTTTTGGTAGAGTCTTTGGGGTTTTCTATGTAGAGGATCATGTCATCTGCAAACAGTGAAAATTTTATTTCTTCTTTTCCAATATGGATTCCTTTTATTTCTATTTCTGCTCTGATTGCTATAACTTCCAAAACTATGCTGAATAGTAGTGGTGAGAGTGGGCACCCTTCTCTAGTTCCTGGCTTTAGGGGAAATGCTCTCAATTTTTCACCATTAAGGAAAGTATTTGCTGTGAGTTTATCATGTATGGCTTTTATTAGGTTGAGATATGTTCCTCCTATGCCTGCTTTCTGGAGGGTTTTTATCATAATGGATGTTGAATTTTGTCAAAGGTTTTCTCTGCATCTATTGAGACAGTCATATGGTTTTTAATCTTTCAATTTGTTAATGTGGTGTATCACATTCATTGATTTCTGAATATTGAGGAATCCTTGCATCCCTGGGATAAAGCCCACTTGGTCATGGTATAATCTTTTTAATATGTTGTTGGATTCTATTTGCTAGAATTTTGTTAAGGATTTTTGCATCTATGTTCATCAGTGATATTGGCCTGTAGTTTTCTTTTTCTGTGGCATCTTTGTCTGGTTTTTGTATTAGAGTGATGGTGGCCTCATAGAATGAGTTTGGAAGTTTTCCTTCCTCTGCAATTTTCTGGAAGAGTTTGGGTAGGATAGGTGTTAGCTTTTCTGTAAATTTTTGATAGAATTCCACTGTGAAGCCATCTGGTCCTGGGCTTTTGTTTGCTGGAAGATTTCTGATTACAATTTCGGTTCCATGCTTGTGATGGGTCTGTTAAGATTTTCTATTTCTTCCTGGTTTAGTTTTGCAAAGTTGTACATTCCTAAAAATTTGTCCATTTCTTCCAAGTTGTCCATTTTATTGGCATATAGTTGCTGATAGTGGTCTCTTATGATCCTTTGTATTTCTGTGTTATCTGTTGTGATTTCTCCATTTTCATTTGTAATTTTGTTGATTTGATTCTTCTCCCTTTGTTTTTTGATGAGTCTGGCTAATAGTTTGTCAATTTTATTTATCTTCTAAAAGAACCAGCTTTTAGCTTTGTTGATTTTGGCTATGGTCTCTTTGTTTATATTGCATTTATTTCTGCCATAATTTTTATTATTTCTTTCCTTCTACTAACCCTGGGGTGCTTCATTTCTTCTTTTTCTTGTTGCTTTAGGTGTAGTGTTAGGTTATTTATTTGATTTCTCTCCTGTTTCTTGATGTAGGCTTGTATTGCTAGGAACCTTCCCCTTAGCACTGCTTTTACTGAATCCCATAGGTTTTGGGTTTTTGTGTTTTCTCTGATTTGTTGGTTATTCAGAAGTGTGTTGTTTAGCCTCTATATGTTTGTATTTTTAATATTTTTTCCTGTAGTTGACATCTAATCTCACCACATTGTGATCAGAAAAGATGCTTGAGTTGATTTCAGTTTTTTGGAAATTACCAAGGCTAGATTTATAGCCCAGGATGTGATCTATCCTGGAGAAGATTTTGTGTGCCCTTGAGAAAAAGGTGAAATTCATTGATTTAGGGTGAAATGTACTCTAGATATCAATTAGGTCTAACTGGTCCATTGTATCATTTAAAGTTTGTGTTTCCTTGCTAATTTTCTGTTTCGTTGATCTATCCATAGGAGTGGGTGGGGTATTAAAGTCTCCCACAATTATTGTGTTACTGTTAATTCCCCCTTTCATACTTATTAGCATTTGCCTTACATATTGTGGTGCTCCTATGTTGGGTGCATATATATTTATAATTGTTATATCTTCTTCTTGGATTGATCCTTTGATCATTATGTAGGTCTTTCTTTGTCTCTTTTCATGGCCTTTATTTCAAAGTCTATTTCATCTGATATGAGTAATGCTACTCCTGCTTTCTTTGGGTCTCCATTTGTGTGAAATATCTTTTTCCAGCCGTTCACTTTCAATCTGTATGTGTCCCTAGGTTTGAGGTGGGTCTCCTGTAGACAGCATATATAGGGGGCTTGTTTTTTTTATCCCTTCAACTAGTCTTTGTCTTTTGGTTGGGGGATTCAACCCATTTACATTTAAGGTATATTGATAAGTGTGATCCCATTGCCATTTGCTTTGTTGTTTTGGGTTTGAGTTTATAAACTTTTTCTGTGTTTCCTGTCTAGAGAAGATCCTTTAGTATTTGTTGAAGAGCTCGTTTGGTGGTGCTGAATTCTCTCAGCTTTTGCTTCTCTATAAAGCCTTTGATTTGTCCTTCATATTTGAATGAGATCCTAGCTGGGTGCAGTAATCTGAATTGTAGGTTTTTCTCTTTCATCACTTTAAGTATGTCCTGCCAGTCCCTTCTGGCCTGAAGAGTTTCTATTGAAAGATCCACTGTTATCCTTATGGGAATCCCCTTGTGTGTTATTTGTTGTTTTTCCCTTGCTGCTTTTATTATTTGTTCTTTGTGTTTGATCTTTGTTAATTTGATTAATATGTGTCTTGGGTTGTTTCACCTTGGGTTTATCCTGTTTGGGATTTTCAGGGTTTCTTGGACTTGGGTGGCTATTTCCTTCCCCATTTTAGGGAAGTTTTCAACTATTATCTCCTCAAGTACTTTCTCATAGCCTTTCTTTTTGTATTCTTCTTTGGGGACTTTTATGATTCTAATGTTGTGGTGTTTAACATTGTCCAGAGGTCTCTGAAGTTGTCCTCACTTTTTAAAATTCTATTTTTTTTCCACTCTGCATCATTTATTTCCACCATTCTATCTTCCACATCACTTATCCTATCTTCTGCCTCAGTTATTTTACTGTTGGTTCCCTCCAGAGTGCTTTTGATCTCAGTTTATTGCATTATTCATTATTGATTGACTCTTTTTTATTTCTTCTAGGTCCTTGTTAAACTTTTCTTCCCTCTTCTCCATTCTTGCCTCAGGACTATTTATCTGTAACTCCATTTTTGTTTTCAGGATTTTGGATTATTTTTGCTATCATTATTCTGAATTCTCTTCAGTTAGACTCCCTATCTCTTCCTCTTTTGTTTGGTTTGGTCCTCTTTTATCATGTTCCTTAACTTGCTTAATATTTCTCTGCCTTTTCGTCTTGTTTAGGTTGCTGTGTTTGGGGTGGCCTTCTTGTATGCTGGAAGTTTGTTGTTCCTCTTTACTGTGGAGGTTCCTCCCTGTGAGTTGGTTTAGACGAGTGGCTTGTCAAGTTTTCCTGGTTACAGAAGCTTGTGTCGGTGTTCTGGTGGGTGGAGATGAACCTCTTCTCTCTGGGGTGCAATCAAGTGTCTAGCAGTGAGTTTTGAAGTGTCTATGGACTTGGTGTGACTTTTGGCAGCCTGTATTTTTGTGTTCAGGCTTATGTTCTTGCTTTGTTGAAGAATTTGCTTGGTGTGTCTTGCTCTGAAACTTGTTGGCTCTTGGGCAGAGCTTGGTTTCAGTGTAGGTATGGAGTATTTTGGATGAGCTCTTGTCGAATACTGTTCCCTGAAGTCAGGAGTTTTCCGGTGTTCTCAAGTTTTGGATTTAAGCTTCCTGCCTCTGGCTTTCAATCTTATTCTTACAGTAGCCTCAAGACCTCTCCATCCATACAGCACTGATGATAAAACATCTAGGTTAATGGTGAAAAGATTCTCCAACGTGGGGGACACCCAGAGGGGTTCAGAGTTACATGGAGAAGAGAAGAGGGAGGAGGGAGATAGAGGTGACCAGGAGGAGAAGAGGGGGAATCAAAAGGGAGAGAGCAATGAAGCCAGTAATCACACTCCTAAGTAAAAATGGGTACTGAAAATTGGATTCTTAAATGTACAAAATTGATAACAAATACCAAAAAGCAAAGATTAAAAATCTAGAGTAGATGTTAGATTCTCAAAAATACAATATTAAAAAACAAAAAAAATTTCAAAAGTTATAAATATATATATGTGAAATTTGCTTTAAAAATAGGGTCTTTTTTGCAAGGTAATAGTAGGTTTTAAAATGAAAATTAAAGAAATAATAAAGAACTTAAAATTAAAAATATTTTAAAATGATAATAATAAAATATATCTAGCAATTTCTCTGGAGCTGTTGATGGCAGTGTGGGGTCATTTCAGTTTCAGCTAGTTCCTGTTCCAGCTCATCCTTCTCAAGTTCTATAGGTCCCTTCCAATGTAGCCAGTGCTAACTACAGGGTTTTAATCTGTTGCACCTGTCACTTCCAAAGTGGTTCCCTCTTCTTTGTTTATTTTGGCTCCCTCTGTTTGCAAGTCTCTTCAGTATCTAACTTCTGCCCTGAAACAAGGGGGCAAAGGTGGTCATTTATTTAGGCTCACTTGTTCAATTCTGCTGCAGGGAGGGAGGAACATTGCAAACAAATATCACTGGCATGTGTTGAGTGCTCGCAGTGTCTGGGCCACACTGGATTTGCCCCCATTCATGGCGTGTGTGCTTTCCCAGTCTACACTGCTCAGGCTTCAGGTTGCTCTGCAGGGGAACTGTCCTAAGGTGGGCCCTGGGTTTCATGCAATTCCCAGGTCTACGCTGCTCAGGTTCAGGTTCTGGGGTATTCCACAAAGGCACAGACTTTCAGAAGAAATTGCTAGAGCGTTGAAAGTGTGTAATTTGGCAATTGGAGAATGAAGAGTAGCTTTACAAATTGCACACACATTCCACAAATACAATAAAACACATATATGATAATTTAACTTTATACCCCACACTCTTGTATTATGACAAGTACTTTTATTTCAGTAGTAAAATAGTCTTCAAAAGGAAAAGAAGCTAAGTTTCTTACAGGCAATTTTTTTTTAAATGTGTCTAGTATTCTTTTTCTACCCACTCACCATTTTCCCAGCAAATGTTACAAAGTAATTGTCAAATATCTTATTAAACATATAATATACCATCATTATCATAATGCCTAATGATCCTGCATTAAAACATAATTCAAAAAAGTACTATTACAATAATTACAATGAAATAGTTTTCCTTATCATTTCAATCTCAATTATTACTATACTATAATTACAATCTGATAGCTCAGTTGAAAAAAAAATCCGCCTGTAATTCAGGAGACCCCAGTTCGATTCCTGGGTCAGGAAGATCTGCTGGAGAAGGGATAGGCTACCCACTCCAGTGTTCATGGGCTTCCCTTGTGGGAAGTGAATGAAAAGAATCCACCTGCAATGCGGGAGACCTGGCTTCAATCCCTGGGTTACGAAGATCCCCTGAGGAAGGAAAAGACTATCCACTCCAGTATTCTTGCCTGGAGAAGTTCATGAACTAAATAGCCCTTGGGCTCCCAAAGAGTTGTACATGACTGAGCGACCTATCACTATCACTATCACTGTATCAATTTTAATTGATATAAAATTAATATTAGATTTCTGTTTTTCTTTCTGCAAGGACTATAGTTAGTTTCTTGTGTGTATGTTCTGTTTAAAATATTTCATCATTTTTTTTTTATTATGTATACCATGCTTAGTCGCTCAGTTGTGTCTGACTCTTTGCAACCCCATGAACTGTAAACGACCAGGCTCTTCTGTCCATGAGGATTCTCCAGGCAATAGTACTGGAGTGGGTTGCCATTCCTTTCTCCAGGGGATCCTTCCCAACCCAGGGATGGAACCCAGGTCTCCTGCATTGCAGGTGGATTCTGTACCATCTGAGCCACCAATATAGAGATATTTATTGATATATCCTAAGCCAGTAATGCTCAAAATTCTCCAAGCCAAGCTTCAGCAATATGTGAACCGTGAACTTCCTGATGTTCAAGCTGGTTTTAGAAAAGGCAGAGGAACCACAAATCAAATTGCCAACATCCTCTGGATCATCAAAAAAGCAAGAGAATTCCAGAAAAAACATCTATTTCTGCTTTATTGACTATGTCAAAGTGTGGGGGGTGCTCCGCAGAAAGAGAGAGGCAGTGGAACTTCCCTCAGCAAAGCCGAGGAGTCCCGAGGAGAGGTGAGCCTGCTGTCCGCCAACCCAACCCCTCGGCGAGCGAGAGACAATCAGACGCGACAGGGGTTCCGTCTAAGCAGTTACACTTTATTGTTGTAAGCTCTTGGTTTATAAAGGCAAGCAGGGAGGGGTTTGTGAGGGACTTTCCATAGTTGCACCAATCACATTAAAGGTCAAATCGTCATGTGCCATCATTATAACAGGAGTCTATGGTGATCATGCACTGTCTACGTGCACAGAAATCAAGAGAGCCAATCAAAAGTTTTGACAGACAACTTAGGCCGCACCCTCATCTCTTCCGCCAGGCGCCATCTTAGCTCTAAACCGCAAAGCTAGCCCTTCTTTTTTAAGGTTTCCCATTTAGGGCCCCACATATCCCCCTTTTTTATTTTATTTAAGCCCTCGCGACATTTGTATTGATGTTCCGTAGAGCAAGGCATAAAGCTGTAGGCGGCCAACCTCCAGCCTCGCCAGCCCCTCTCACAGCTGTGCCTGTCTTAGGTTGCCCTCCTCTGAGGGTCTTACCCGTCATTTGCTATCCAGCCCCCTCTTGGGGGATAGGCGGAATCTCTCTAGATGATGGACATCTAGAACTCTTTTATTTATCTGTCTCGGTTAATCTCTTGAAGGGCTAAATTAATCCAGGGGTTTTGTGGGTGCCCAACATGGGGCTCCTTTTCCATGACCTGGGCAAGCATAACTATTTTTGTTGTAAGCGCCTATTGCGGGCTGTCAGATTTTTTACCTTTAACATTACAACAAGCAGAATAACAAAAACAAGCAAATAGAAGGCATTTTTAAACCAGGTAAATGGACTTTGTACCCAGTCCCATAGATCCGTTGCTCCCTTTTTCACCTGTTAGAGTCTCATGTAACACTGGAAAAGCTGTCAGACAAAAGCTGGAGTATCTCACATCACAGTCTATGTGTGCCAGAACACTCAATGTCTCGATTGCTCTGGCGTGGAGATCAAGCTGTTGTTGGAGTCCCATTATGGCAGATCTCAGGTGTTCGAGCTGGTTTGAAATCCTTGAGCAGAGGCAGTGGATATGTTGTTTATAACCTCGATGGTCTGAGCTTGTTGAACTCTCAGCACGGATTCTGACACTGTTGTACCCTCATGGTTGATGGCCTTGTGTGTCGTTAAACCCAGGCTTCAAAGATTTTAAAAACTGTTGCACAGCCATGGCAATGATGAAGGTCAGCAAGAAGAGGATAAGTAATCCGATGATCACCAGGAGCAGTGTCCACCAGGGTCGCCGCATCAATGATCTGAAAGGGAAGAAAAGATCGCCTCAGGAACTTTTTGTTCTTGGGCTCAATATGTGAGTGCCTCTTTAATCTGTGTCAGATTTTGAGATTTGACCTCTCTCTTGTGGTGTAAATTTAAGATTCCTTGCTGGTACCCATATAGGGCTGGGGTCCCCAATGGGAAATATGCATCTGAATCCTCTTCCCATTGTGTGGAGTGGATTGGGCCCCTTCCACTGGCCAGTGATGGGGTCTTTCCATCTCACTTGTATTTCAGGTTTTATTTCTTGGTTAGACCAATGTTTTTGAAAACATGGTATCGGTTCATTTTTTGAAAAAATTAAAATGTTTAAAGAGTGCCATTCCAAGTTGCCAGTGAGGGCTTATTCCCCCTTTTTGTTTTTGTAATTAAGCCTTTAAATTTTGATGGTGGCACTCAATTATGGCTTGTCCCTGGGGGTTATGTGGGATTCCAGTGTTATGAAGAATGTGCCATTGTTGGAAGAATTTCTGTAAGCTCTGGCTGATGAAGCAAGGGCCATTATCTGTTTTTATTTGATGGGGAAGGCCCAACGTCACAAACCATTGTAAAAAATGGCTTTGAACATGTTTTGCTTTTTCTCCTGTGTGGGCAGTAGCCCAACAGGCATGAGAGTAAGTGTCAATAGACACAAAAACATACTTAAGTTTTCCAAAAGGAGAATAATGGGTCACATCAGTTTGCCAGAGCACATTGGGTTTTAGCCCTCGAGGGTTTACTCCTGGGGGCTGTAAAGGCGGTACTTGTAAATAAGGAAGACAGGATTTACAAGTATCTATAATTTTCTTTAATTCTCTAATAGGGATCTGTGGAAACCTTTTATGTAGCCCTCTCCAATTTATGTGAGTAAGATTGTGAAGATCATAGGCATCTTGTAAGTTATAAGCTTGGATTGTAAGGGAGGCCGCTCTATCGGCCAGGGAATTTCCCATTGAAAGCAATCCAGGTAAATTTTGATGACCCCTAAGATGGTGTACATAAATGGGGTTAACCCGTTCAAGTAACAGGGTACGGGCTTGTATCATAAGGGGGGTAATAGGATTGTTATCTAGCCGTATGTGAGAATTTAGCAATCCTGGAAGCAAGTTTATTACATAAAGACTGTCAGAAAACAGATTCATGGGTTCAGGGACTTTTGTGAGCGCCATGACAACAGCAAATAATTCTTTAAACTNTACGGGCTTGTATCATAAGGGGGGTAAGAGGATTGTTATCTAGCCGTATGTGAGAATTTAGCAATCCTGGAAGCAAGTTTACTACATAAAGACTGTCAGAAAACAGATTCATGGGTTCAGGGACTTTTGTGAGCGCCATGACAACAGCAAATAATTCTTTAAACTGTGCGGACCCCTCACAAGGCCCAAAGTATTTTCGTATATACCCTTCTGGCTGTTGTGATAGCTGTGGTGGCTGGAACACGACGACTGCTGCTCCATTCTTTCCTCCATCAGTAAAAACATTGAGGGCATCTGGTATAGGCTTAAAGAGAAATAGTTGGGGTGCCCTCCAATCTAAGCAACCAAAAGAAGTAATCCATTTGTGTGGCCCATAATGACAGTCAAGGATGCCTAGGTACCCCTCCAGGGCTAAAGCTATTCTCCCATTGTTTCTTTGAATCCATTCAAAATCTGATAGTCTATGTGGGATAACAATCTTATCGGGTTCATGTGCATAGCATCAGACTGAACTTCTTCACATGGTGATTCAGGGACTTGAGCCATATGCCCAGCTCTTTAGAAAAGTAGGAGAACTGATTTTGCCAATGATATGATGTATTTCTTCAATCACTTGGTACATGTCTTTTATTTCTGGAATATTCTTTAGAATTACATCTTAAATATTTCTTAATGTTTACTTGAATGATATCTAAACATCTTATTTAGTGTTTAGACTGAAAGACACTAGTCATGCATAAATATAGTTTTCTTTCTTTGTCTTTGTCTGATCCTGTTAAAACATATTTTTTTCATTTTGTTCTGTTTTTTTTTTTCAATCCTGTCCTCTTTGTACCTACCTCACTGTGTTTCCAGAAATGCTTATTTTCCTTTGTGCTGCTTCCGGTGTCATGCTTACACCTGAAATTTTGAAGTAGTTATTTTAAAATATTACTTATATACTCTGTATTGTACAATATATCCTTGTAGTGACAACTGAAATTTTTGTTTTCCTTTCCTTTCTCCTAGGGCCCTACCGTCTCGTGTTTCATCAATGTGGAGAAAAATATATCTTCATGTTTTTATCTTATCTTCCCTGAATGCTCATATTTCTGCTTTGTGCTCTTATTTTATCCCGATGAATTTTATTGAGATAAAAATTTAAAACTTATTTCATGGCAGTTTGCTTGGTCTCAAATTTTTCCTGCTCCATGGTAAAAATTCTTCATCTGCCATTTGTTTTGCCTGGTTTTTTCCACCTCATTCTTTCTCATATCTTTTCATAGTTCCTGGGGTAGCTTTTTTAAAAAAAATTCATTTATTAAATTTTAAATAAGAGAAGTTTTCCCCAGTCTATCTATTTACTGGAGTTTTGTGTGAAAGAGGCCAGACTTATTCAAGATCAGTAGAAACTGTCCTCATAATACAGGGTATGCGTGTGAGTCAGTTCCTTTAGGTTTTGCTTCTCCACAGCCTACTTGAGGTCAGTAACAAAGGGATGTCACAATACATCTTTCTCCTTTACTCTCCTCCCTCAGCAACAAACTGCTTCCTGAAAAATATGATTAGTCCTGAAAAATATGATTAGCAAGAAATCAGCTATTTCTAGCTCAAATCTACTTCCTCAGCTTTTTCTTGGTACCAAACTGAGTCTGAAGAGGTTCCCCCCACCAGAATCTCATTTCACTGTTGCAAATGAATGCTTATTGATTTTCAGCTTAAGCTATGCACATTAGAGTGATGGATTCTGCTGCTTTTTTTCACATCTTCAGCTCCGGGTTCCATGCTTCTCTGTATCTCTGTTTGACCCTTGCCACTTTTGGCAATCCTTCTTCCTATTTTAGTTTCAGACACCATCTCATTTCATTAGATATGGGGTGGGCATTACTGTTTCTCACTTTCCTGTTATAATTTTCCTGTTATATTTATAGGTGTTTTCTAAAAGAAGAGGCAGGAAAACCCAACTTTTTTCATATTAATACTCAGACACCTTTAGAAAATAATTTTGCATTAATTCTGCTTGGTACTTAATAAGCCCGTCAGTGCAGTCTCTCTTGAGTTCTGCGATATGTTCTTTTCTTATTCCTTTGATACTTTCCTCTCGTTTATTCTCACAGTTCTATACCTACAATTTTAGTTATATCTACCCTCCATGTCTGCTAATGTCACTTTTCTTTCTTTCTTCTTCCTTTCTTTTTTCCTCCCTATTTCTTCATCTCTTTCTGTCTTTTGGGGCATATCATATTCAAAGAATCTTCCAGCTCAATTTTCTAACTCTTTAATTGCATACTCAAACCAACTTTTAGGTCTAGCAATTATATTTTAAATTTTCCATAAATTCTGATTGTGTTTCCTGGGAAGTATCTCCTTTTTTTAATGTAATATACTTTCAAGTAACTCTGAAGATATTAACTATTTCTAATAGTTTCTGCTCTATTTCCATTAACTCTGTGTTTTTTAGCATGAGCTAGTTCTGTATGTTGAATTTGGTGCTCTCTTTCATGTTGTTGATTCCTCTCAGATGTTCATTGGTCTTAGTTGCTTGTTCCTATTTGTAGGTACAAGGCTAGACTAAATTTTATCCATAGTTGGAATGCATTTCCTCCCTTCAAATGAAAACTCCTGTTTACCTGGCAGTGAATGCAAGTTTTCATTAGAGAAATCTGCCTCATGGGGTTATGGAAGGACAGGGTGACTATGAAGGTAAACTTCTCTTTTTAGTTTTGGTTCCCTGACCCTCTGGGCAATGTCCTTTTCCTCCAATCTTAGCTTACTCTGGAGCAGTGGTATGCCAGTAAATATTTAACAACTAGCTCTAGGGTGGAGGGAAGGAAGCCTTGATTTGCAGCATTTGCTGATTTTCATGGTATAAATTCTCCTACTCTGGCCAGTTTCAAGCTGGCAACATAATAGTACTGAATGGGAATTGGGAAGAGATGAGCACAGACTCCCAAGAGGCTGTCTTCAGAACACCACTACTCTGCTGTGATAAATAACTACTTCAGAAAACTGTACCGGTGACTCTCATCTGAGGCCGTACAATTAGAGCCAGCTGCTGTGGGAGCAATTCCAGGAGTTGATGAGTGGGTTTTCCAGGCAGTGCATTGGTAAAGAATCCATCAGCCAGGGCATGAGACACAAGAGACACGGGTTTAATCCTCGGGTTGGGAAGATTCCCTGGGGTAGGAAAGGCAACCCACTCCAGTTGTCTTGCCTGGAAAATTCCATGGACAGAGGGGCATTAAGGGCTACAGGCCACGGGACCACAGAGAATTGGACATGACCGAGCAACTGAGCAGAAGCAGAAGCAGAGCCAGGGTATGGCTCAGTTGTTTTTCGCTTTTGTTAACTGCTCGAGTGCCCTGGTCGATGTAAGGGCTTTAGTTTCTTCTGCTTTGCCAGATTTTTATGTCAATCAGTCTCATTTCTTTTTGAAAATCTCTTACTGTATTGGTCTGCTGGAAGCACCCTTTCTGGTTTTCCTGTACTGCTGTGAATTTATTTTTCTATTTCTTGGCCATATGAACGAGAACAAAGGAGAGGCAAAGCAGAAGTCCTTCTATCTGATGCCTTAACTTTTCGTTAGAAGTCACGTCCATTTCTATCTCAGAGGCTGATGCTATGACCAGTGGTTTTCCTGCAAGCTCACTGTCCCGAAAGATGGCTGACTAACCAGGCCATCTAAACTAAACAGAAGTTTCTGGGGCAATTTGGCTTATTGATTGAAGCTGTCTGCCTTTCCACTGGGCTCCAACTGGGGAAAACTCTGCTCTGTTCATGGAGACCACCCATAATGGCCAGAGAGGAGTGACCCAGGGGGTGCTCTGTCTCTGAGGTGGAGAATAGCTAGTGGCCTGGGGTCAAAGGTGTCTTCCACCCTCAGGTGGCCAGAAGCAGAAGGATGCAGGTCAAATGACCAGGCTGCCCAGATTTGTTCAGAGGTGCTCAGCTCTAGATCCCTCTTTTTATTTATTCATTGTCTGTGCTGAGTCTTTGTTGTGATGGGCGGACTCAGTACTTAAAGCGTGAAGACTTAGTTGCCCTGTGGCATATGGGATCTTAGTTCCCTGAGCAGTGATCGAACCCACATCCCCTGCATTGGAAGGTAAATTCTCAACCACTGGACTATCAGTGAAACCCCAGCCCTAGATCTCTTTCATGTGACTCCTTAGGTGATGGCACTTGGACCCCAACACTTGGAAAGCCTTCTCTGGCCAGAAGCAACTTTTACTTCACCTTGGAAATATGGGAAGGTGGGCACAGAGCTGAGTCCCTGGGGTGGAATCCCCTGTAGGCTAGCTATGTGTCAAGTACTATATAAGGCCTCTACACAAGTTAATTCCTTTAACCTTAATGACAGTCTTCTAAAATATGTATTATTATTATGCTCAGTTTACAGATGAAGAAACCAAGACACAGAGAGGTCACATGGTCAGTAAGTGGTGGAGGAAAGATTTAAATCCAAGAAGTCTTATGACAGTTGTCATGAGTCAGCAGAGGCGGTGGCTGCCAGGTAGGTGTGTAGATAGGTATGCAGTGGCTTCCTCTCTAATGGAAAATTCCCAAAGCTTTGTGAAACAATCAGGTCCTTCCCAGGCGGTCAGGGTCATCTGTAGGTTCAATAAACTATGTCACAAGTCACATCAAAGAGTCAAGTTTACAGCAAACTTATGTCCTTGTGATTGAATGCATTTCTCAAAAATGGGCAAATTAATATTTTTCACCCCACATGTTCTTCTAATAATGTGACTCTGACACCCTTCTCTGTGAGAGGTGGTGTCTGTTTCCTCCACTTGAATCTATGAAAGATTGTGACTACAATGAAAATAATATATGACTTTTGAAAGCTGTACCACGTCTGTCTGGTTCTCTTGGGACACTTGATCTTGACCCCCAAGCACCATGCTGTGAAGAAGCCTGTGGGCCACGTGAGAGATCCGGATAGCCAGGAATGAGGCCCAAAGAATACATTCCCATCTGGCTTTCAGCCACCAGCTAGAACCAACTCCCCAACCATCTTGGAGGACACATCTTGGAGGTGGGTCCTCCCATTTCCAGGAAGCCACCCCAGCCAATGAAATGCAGAGGAGAGATGGCAGTTCCCTTCTAAGCCCTGCCCTAATTGCAGAGTCACATGCAAAGCATTGTTATTGTTTTAAGCCAATGAGTGTTGAAGAGGTTGGTTTGTTATGCAGTAATAAATAGTACTACATGTCTGAATAGTACTTGCTTGTCTCCATAAAATCCAAAGCTTCAGTCTCATAGATGGGACTTACCCTGAAGGCTCTGGTGGTGATCACATTTCCCCCACAACTTCTGCCACACCGTTGAGTTGTTTCAGGGGAGGGAGAATACATAGAGTATGTTTATAACCTTCCCCCGATTTCATTTTTTTCTTTAACATTTTTAATCTCTTTAGAATATATTTTAGTTTAAGGCGTCATACAGGGATCTACCAATTTTTTTTAAGTTATAACACAACTGTTTATTATATTTTTCATCATTTCATTATTGATTTAAAACAGCACTTTTAATCATGATTTGGGACCCTAAAGTCAATATTATCAAGGCAAAGGTGGGCAAGAAATAAACCTGCTGGAAAGAAGGGGATAGCAAGGAACCTTGTGGATTTTGACCTATACACTCAATGCAGAGGCCAAATGTCTGCTAAAAATTCATAACCACAAGCTAGCACTTACATGACTTTGTAGCCTGAATTCACACTATCTTAAAAAAAATAAACTGAAGCAGAGAACTTACTTCAGTGTCCCTGGGTTATTTATACGTCAAATAAGTAGCACAGGCAAACTAAAATCCTCTCTGGAGGACGATAATTTCAGTCCATGTCAACCCATGCCTCAAGAATTTCTACAAATGAAATTCCAAGGAATCTGAAAGCTAATTTAAAAATCACAAAATACAAGGGAACCAGGTACCACAAGTGAAAGAGATACCAGAGGTATCAGAATCAGACACACAACAAATTCAATAATGAAATCTCCAGACAGAGAGTATGAATAACTAGAGAGGTTGAATAAATCTCTTTAAGTAAATAAAGAATAAAGAGAGATGGAAAGTAATGAGCAAGGAATTAGAGACTATATGAAATGAGCAAAGCTGAAAAAGAATCACCTACAGCATGTAGATTATTTCAGTAAAATAATTAAAACTTGAACCAGTGGAGAAATTAATGGCAGATCAGTCAGAACTAAAGAAGAATTAGTGACTTGGAAGGTAGTGAGAAAGAAAAGAGTCTCTGAGGACAGTTAGGAAAAATTTAAAAAAAATAGCTAAAGGACAAAAGATAAAAGTGTATTCTAACAAACATTTATGGTTCCAGAAGTAGATAAGAGATTAGATTAGTAGATAAGAAAAGAGAAGATTTACAAAAAGATTGATTGTTTGAAAAGAGAATCATAAAAATTACTATTTATAAAAAATACTTTTATTAATTTATTATTTTTGGGGTGCTGCGTCTTTGCTGCTGTGTCGGCTTTCCTCTAGTTGTGGAGAGTGGGGGCTACTCTTCACTGTGATGCATGCGCTTCTCCTGGTGGTGGCTTCTCTTGCTGTGAAGCAGGGGCCCTTGGGCACATGGGCTTCAGTAAAGTAATTTCATGGGCACATGGGCTCAGTAGTTGTGACTCCCGGGTTCTAGGGGCTTCCCAGGTGGCGCTAGTAGTAAAGAACCTGCCTGTCAATGCAGGAGACATAGGAGACATGGGTTTGATCCCTGGATTGGGAAGATCCCCTGGAGGAGGTAATGGCAACCCACTCCAGTATTCTTGCCTGGAGAATTCCGTGGACAGAGGAGCCTGGTGGGCTATGGTCCATGGGGCTGCAAAGAGTCGGACACGACTGAAGTGACTTAACACACACAGCCAGGTTCTAGAGCACAGGCTTCACAGTTGTGGCACGTGGACTTTGTTGCTCCATGGCGAATGGGATTTTCATGGACCAGGGATCAAAGCCATGGTTCCTGCATTGGCAAGAAGAATTTTTTACCACTGAGCCACCAGGGAACCCCCCTAAAAAGTATTAGTAGACATAAATCTTCAAACTTAGAAAGTCCATGGTATCTCAAGTAAGATAAGAATATTTCCATATTCAGATGCATCATGGTGAAATACATACCAAAGACTTAAAAAAAAATTTTTTTTTAACAAACATACAAACAAAAAAAAGCAGCTAAGATGTACACTGAGTTCCCAGTAGCAACAATATAAGGCTCAAGAGAGGGATATAATATCGTCCATGTGCTGAGTAAAAATAAATGTCAACCTAGAATTATCTACCCAGCCAAAATGCTCTCAAGAAAGGAAGCAAAATTAGGAAAATTTTTTTCAGACAAGTAAAAATATATTTTACTTCAATAGACTCTTTCCAAAGGAAATTCTAAAGTCTATACTCATATAATGGAGAAGGAAATGGCAATCCACTCCAGTGTTCTTGCCTGGAGAATCCCAGGAACAGGGGAGCCTGGTGGGCTGCCATCTATGGGGTCACACAGAGTCGGACACGACTGAAGTGACTTAGCATACTCATATAAAGCAGAAATAGATGTTTTTCTGAACTCTGTTGCTTTTTCGATGATCCAGCGAATGTTGGCAATTTGGTCTTTCATTCCTCTGCCTTTTTTAAAACCAGCTTGAACACCTGGAAGTTCACGGTTCACATATTGCTAAAGCCTGGCTTGGAGAATTTTGAGCATTACTTTACTAGCGTGTGAGATGAGTGCAATTGTGCGATAGTTGGAGCATTCTTCGGCATTACCTTTCTTTGGGATTAGAATGAAAACTGACCTTTTCCAGTCCTGTGGCCACTGCTGAGTTCTCCAAATTTGCTGGCATATTGAGTGCAGCACTTTCACAGCATCATCTTTCAGAATTTGAAACAGCTCAACTGAAATTCTATCACCTCCACTAGCTTTGTTTGCAGTGATGCTTCCTAAGGCCCACTTGACTTCACATTCCAGGATATCTGGCTCTAAGTGAGTGATCACATCATTGTGATTATCTGGGTCATGAAGATCTTTTTTGTATAGTTCTTCTGTGTATTCTTGCCACCTCTTCTTAATATCTTCTGCTTCTGTTAGGTCCATACCACTTCTGTCCTTTATTGAGCCCGTCTTTGCATGGAATGTTCCCTTGGTATCT